>UCOM01000048.1:0-175548 GCA_900474385.1 Ormyrus pomaceus
AACGGCAACACTTTAAACTAATGAGGATCGGCGAGCGGCGTTGGTGCGAGAGAGCAGCGGTGGCGGCGCTAGGCGCCCGTGCGTTCATTTTTTGCTTTAAAAGTGTGGTAATTCTGGCGGATTCTGGCGCGAAGCGGGGGTACTACCAATTGATCATTTCGGAAGAGGCGTTTCATACAATCTCAATCGAACTTCACTTACAGGTAAGTTCGTTCAATTGTACAATAAACCCACGTGCGCTTAAAGCTAAAACGTCGATTGAGTCAAATTGTGTCCGAAAGAGATTAATTCGGAAACTGGAATTGAAAGTATGAATTCTTTGACTCGCAAGGATCTTATTATACTCACATAGTTTTTTTCTTCATGGTATCATTGTAATTTAATATGACCGCGTTTACAGTCTTGAAATAGAGCCTGGTATTTAAATGAAAAGTATAGAAAGAGAAAAAAAAAGAATTCGAGAGCTTCCTAGAGCAGCTATACAATCAAGGGAAAGTATATTAGTGGACGAATCACTAGCGACGCGTAACGCAGATTCTAGTCCGTAGATTAGTATAGTTGAAATAAAGTCTTAGAGAATGATCGACGTTTACGTATACATAATAATACCGTTTATTAATGCTGAAATTTATAATTGTAATGAAAGGAAATTTTTTCTAAATTAAGAGTGCAGTTTTTAACGTAAATACTAGATTCAGATTAATCTTCAGAAAGATACATTTTTAATATATATTGATGTAATTAATATATTGTTTTATTTTGAAAGTAAAAATCTTAATACGTATTCTATTAAAAATATACTGTTAAGACTGTTTTTACAACCGATTTTACTTCAACTTCACAGTGTCGTGGTGTTCTTTGGTGTTTCATTCCGCAAATAATTTTATGATACTTTATAATATCATATAATTGTAATCGGATTTTATTGTAACGGTATCTTCTAACGTCGAATAATTGTTATAAAGCCTTATGCGTGCTTCTTAGCGTTTTAATATATTTGCAATTTGTTTAACTTTAGGATATTGTACAGTGTTTTGTTGTAAAAGGAAGATACAAATTTTGTAGTTACAAATGTTTATAATATTTATGAATGTCTAAATCTATCAGGCATTTTTGCGAGTAAAATACAAATATAAAGAATATGCAGTAATTACAATATTTTTTCACAATTCTGATCAAAGACAACTTATCAGAAATGAACAGAAATCGAACTTATTTATAATTTTTTAAAATTGAATTTACGAATCTTTCTGATTTCAATCGAAATAAATAGCATTTGGAAAGCTGCAAATTATCATAATTGGACATTGAGTCAAATGAACTTAGCTCAGCTATGCAAAGGAACTAGGCGCAATTTTAGCGGTGCGCAACCAGCTCGCTATACAGTCGCGGAAAGTATCTCTTGGCTAGTGCACGCCTAGCCGGACGCGGGCGGTTCCCGCTCCCACGAGACCTGCGAAAGAAACGCTGATCGGGGAAGGAGGGAGGGGGGGGGGGCGGCTCGTGGTCGGCGAAAGGGAAAACAGCTCGGCGGCAAGCGGCAACGGCGGCGATCTTTTTATTTCCCCTCTCGCTGACACTCTCGCTGCCCCGTTTTTTGACATCGCCAGGGCCCACTGAGATTGGCCTCTCTGTGCAAGTCTCTGGGCACTTTACCGTTGAAAGCGAACAGAGTATAAGCACGCGCTCTCTTGTGCACCGACCGACTAACAGACAGACCGATTCAATTTCCCGCACTCACGTGTACAATTCCAGAGTAAAAAAAGATGGTCTTCGCCAATCGCATCATAACGTAGAGAGAGTTTTCATTTTCGTTGTAAATACTGGATGTGTACTTTTGTTATCAGAGAAAAGTGTGCTTTTCCTGGTAGCGATTTATTCTTTTCTTTCTATTCAGTGTCTAAAGTGTTGTACGTGATGTCACTATATGTTGTATTTTAGCATAGTTCTAATTACCTGTGCGATAATTGTTATAAAATAATTTAAAGATTCACTTGAAGAGAATCACACTTACACTCTTAGGGTAAGCGCATAAAAACGTGCAGCAATCTTTAATATTAATACCAAATAATTATTTTAACTATTTTGTCGAATAAAACTTTATAATAATATTGATTGATTCTTTGAATATTCAATGTATTGGTTTTATAATTTTGAACCTCCAATTATTATGGTATTACTGTTTTATAACAAAAGCACAGCTTTATGGTGAAAGACTTAAAATTTTACTTTAAATGTTCATATTATTTTAATTTTAATTTTTTTTTATGATTGTTCTAAAGTTATATCACCAGATAAATATTTTAAAATTTCAAGACATCTCATAAAACACTTTTTATCACTGTCTTTCGGAAGTTATTAAAATCTTTGTACACTTATCTCATAACTTGTTAGAAAAAAGTGCTTCCTTGAAGTTTCGCGTACTGGCGAAAGGAATTTTGAAAGCAAGTAAATCTCGAGCATCGACGATTGTGTACGCAGATCATTTTTTGGAGTGAATTGGTGAAGTGACTTGTGATGTATGACACATTGGGATAAAAGGCCACTGCCAAGTGAGTGAAATATAGTATACTAAAGGCTTTATATTAATCTTTTTCGATTGAATTGATTGTATTTTTTTTTATTTTCTGTAGTCACGCTAAAGAAAGTTCACGTATTCTTAACGTGGAAGCAAACGCTTTCGATTTCATTAAGTAATATTGAGAGCATTAGAGAATTTTTTATACTCGGAATTATATGTGGAAAGTGCATCGATATATTGCAATATTTTTAAACAAAATAAATCGTTAAACTCAAAGGCTCATGCTTAAAATTTAATAATTATTATGAGAAATTTAAGTAGTAATAAAAAATTGATAAGTACAAATTTGATAACTTTTCGAAAATGAATCGGGGTTGAAATCAAATGTTTAATACTACATTATTTATTAAAAATATAATGAGAACTTTTCCAATGAAAGTAATTGGTTGGATACATTTTAGAGTAGAAAAAATGTAGCTTTAACAGTTGCAACAATAAAACTTTGCATTTCTTTCGAAGAAAATCTAGTAATACATTAAAATATGCTACTTATAATCGCTGAAAGTATAGTATAATATACAGTCATAGCAAACCAATAACCTCTTATACTACAAAAACTGTTCTTAAAACTTATTCTTTTGTAGTTTTTTGCATTACAATCGCGCAGAATTCAAGCACAATAGAGTAAATTGCTTTGCAGTTTCGAAAGTTGTTTTGATTAATAATTCGAAAATTAATTATCATTAAGAAAAAAAGTTTAAATTTGATCCTGTAAATGTACATACGTCTTTGCTTTAAAATTTGTAGCAAGCTTTTCTGTTGAAATACGAACAAATTAAAATTTTAGTTTTTATTATTTTTAGTTGAAAATTAAATAATAAAATAGTAATAATGTACAAAATTAAGTGGTATTTGAGTAATTATTCAATATTTATTTCTTCAAATACGTCTTGAGAAATTTTTTTTTAGAATAACTTTTCTGAGCGTGATTTAAAATATAAAATTATTGAAAAATACATAATTTATTCTTGTATTAATTTGGTTTGCTAGTTACACATTTCAACATTAAAATAGAAACTATATTTATCTTTTATCCCCGTTGGACAAGGAAATCGACTATAATAAAATCATCAAACTATCATGTCTAAAATAAATCAAATATTATTAGGTTTTATAATAACCTTATATAATAACACATCAAAAAGGGGTGCACATGCAACAGCTGTTACATGTAAAAATCACCAACATCACCTTAGTAACGAATCTTATCGTCTCCGGGAGACGAGGTGAACGAGATTTCTTGCGGCGCCAAAAAGGTCGTTCACTACTCGCTCCGGTACTGAGTGGAATTGCAGAATATTAAAAGCGGAGTTCAGTCGACTGACTGGCTACTTTCACGCGAGCCTGCGCATAATCGTGAGCCTGCAGCACTGACCAGATGCTCGGTTCCGTCGCTACTCGTCGCCGCCAAGCTTACGTAAAATGTTTCGTTGGTTCTAGAGAAAGGTATCGAGAGCTAAAGAAGGATACAATGATGTTATTTTCATATATGAGATACACATTTTGGAGATGGATTTTTTATCTTTGAATAAAATCTTATGATAATAATTTCTACACAATAATGGATCTTTATTTTGTATTCGATTCTTATTTTTTCTTTTTTTTTGTCAACCATTTGATATAAAATGAAAATAGAAACATACAATAGTATTTTAATTAGCGCGAAAAGTTATCCTTAAATAATAACGAAGTGGAGAGTAATGAAGTTGAAAATGCTTTGGCTTAAATACATAAAGGACCTGAGTTCGATAGAATATAAAAAAATATAAAATGTTATGAATTCTTATGATAATCTAATCCTATAAAGTAATAAATAATTTACTTATATTCACCGGAAATAATTTACAATTTTCTAATAATATATTTTAGGTGTTATTATTAGTACATTAAATTATTAAAACTCATCAATACAATATATCACTAACTTTATTGAAACAGGCAAGAATACAGAATTGAGATAAGCGATCTGCGAGACGATCGAGCCTCTCCGCTGAAGATTAACATGCAGTCGCGAAAGTTAAATGATTAATGCCTTTTTCTAATATGAGAGGTTAAAATTGCATTGACAGATCGGTTTTCCTTTCTTAAAAGTTGATAGTCAGAATTGTGAAGCATTTTAAAATACCGTGTGATTAGTTGTTGAATTAAGACGATAAAATTAAAAAAATTGAGTTTTTAAATCTCTAATAATTAAAAGTAGAGAGCTTTAAGAATTAGTATAGAAAATAAAAATAAGACTTAAAAGTAATGAAATCATTATTGTTGGTTTTTATTTTCTATATTTCATAATAAAAAATATTTGATTAATTTTCGAATTTCTAATCGATCCAAGAGGTCGATATTTTATTTAATATTTATAATAAGAAAATTCTATTAATTTACTATTTTTTGTTAATTAATGCTCTATATTAAACAAAAAAGCATGAAAATTAAATAAAACTAGGGTCAAATTCGAAAAGAGCAAGCTGGATTTACAATAGATGGGTTTATTTCGGTTAATTTCATCGATATTTATCTTCTCACACGATAAATCTCAAGAATTTTTTTTCATCATAAACTGGGTAAAAGGCAAATTATAATTATTAACTAGCTTTTATATTCCTCACTCGCTAACGCTGGCTCGATTTATGTATTCCAAAAAGGAGCTTAATATTAATATAATAATAGTACGAATAGAAATTAAATTATAACATTTTTATTGTTAATTACTATCAAGTGAGAATACATGAAATTTTTTTTAAAAAAGCCCTTGCAATATATAGAATAACTTTTGTAAGATAAAATATTTACATCCAGATACTCAATATCTAGATTAATATCAAGAAACCTACATTCTACTATTTCACTTAAATTAAACAATCTTCTTTACTCATGTTTTCTTATAATCCTTTATATTCAGTAAAAGTAAGTAACAATAAGCGTTGAAGTTTTAATCTACGATAATTATTCAAATGTAGAAACTGATAGATAAAATCTCTGTAAGTAGTTAGTCCAACGCAATTTTGTTTTAATTAATACCATTGTTCTTTAAATGCAGTATATTTGCTTTGTATGTTAATTATCTTATGACTTTTGGTTGCGCATATAATAACATATATTGTCTAAGCCTGATTCTTCTACATAAATAGAATCTATGTACGGTATAATAATACAAGATTTTATTAATTCCGTATTACGCTAGAATTAAAAAATTCATTGGCACTTAGCTTTCTTCTGACTAATTTATCGTTCCAATATTATTTCCGTGATTTATTAAAAACAATCGATTTCAACAACATAATTTCGAACTATTCTATACTTAATTAATTATTTATTTTTGTATTATAATTTTTTTTTATATCTCCATTTTAGAATTTAATGAACAGCAAACAAAATTGAAATAAAAATTTTGTTATTGGAATATTTAAAGTCCTAAATAACAGTTTTTGAAACTCCATGCACAAAGCCCGATGCGATGCATAATTTAAAATCGTTATAAAACAAAAACTAATACATGAATTTTAAAAATTTTTTTTAATTTTGAAAATTTAAAGACGAAAAAAATAAATGGTCGGTCATTGAAAAAGATCGATTATTCATCACTAAATAGTCATTCAAAAATTTAATATAAAAAAATAAAACCTTAATATATTTAAATCTAATGAGTTTCATAAGCTCAAAAACTATGCAGCTCTAAGTATACAAAAAATGTACCTTTTCTCAAAATCTCAAGTTAATTGAAGCCTTTTTACCGTAATCGTTGGACATAGGAAACTCATTTTTTTCAGTTTTCAGCTTTTTACTCAAAAACTAGTTGACAAAATGACTTGATTAAATTTTTACAGATTTTAGATATATACATATCTAGTTTTAATTACCGAAATTTTTTTCAGAGCAACCGATAATTTAATTTAAGAGTTATAAGCTTTAAAAAAAACACGTTTTTGTTAAAAACAAAAGAACCATAAGAGCTACAGTAACTTTTTTTCCCTGAAATGATAGGTATTTTTATGCTCTTTAAAATGGGCTTTGTTTGATTGAAATATTTCAATCTTATCATTAAAAAAAATTAAAATTAAATTTTTCAAAAATCGAAAATGAATAAGCGAAACAAAAAAAGAATTTTTTTACCGCCATTAAAAAAAGAATAAAAAAAAATAAGTCGTGAAAGATGCAAATCCGTTCAGTAGAAGCTGAGATCCAGGCGTATTCATACGGGCACACACACACACATCATCCATACAGACAATTTTCAAAAACCATTTATTCTTGTTCTTGACACCTTAAAATACAATTATAACAGGTTTTTAAAACAACTCAAAAAATTACTATCACAAAACTTCCTCTAGGAGGAAGCAAAAATTAGTTTAAACAATTTTAAATTAGTTTCAACAAATAATTAATAATACGATTCTAAACTGCACAATTAGAAAATTTATAAAATGAGTGATTTACGAATCTTACATAGTGTAATTGCATAATTTTTAGAATTGCATTGGTCAATAAATGAGTTAATACCATAAACTGATACAAAAATTGATAAAAATTATATAGAAATAATTTCATATGCTTTTTACATTATAATGCGTTAATTTATGCAAAAAAATCCGATTACTCTATGAAAAAGAAAGTTTTTGTTTATATCACAAAGAATTGTATACTTCTCTATTTAACGTTCTTGATTAATTTTATTAAAATTTTCACCTAAATAATCTTTTATTTTATTGTTTAGCAAAATTCGTATTGCTCATAGAAAATACACCGTTTCTTTTTCTGAGCCGCGAACAATAAATTGACAAAATGTTAACCGACTTATACCAGATTTACGAGAATTCTCGCGTGAGTGCAAATCAAGTGCGGTATCTGTTCTTGCGAAATCAATGTACAAACTACAGCGCGCAATAGCTAGAAAATAAAATACCGGTAAGATATAGCTGTGCAAGTAACCACCGTACCGGTGGGAAATAACGATGAATTATCGAAAAATCCTAAATAGCGCCGCCATGCTGTCACAATACTGGACCAAGCACGATGCTAGTAATACCTCGTACGAGAGTCGATTGTATGGAAAATCGGGCCAGTGCAGGCGGTCAAAGTAAAAGTGACATGAGCGAGCGGCCGCTGTTGCATTTTCGCTCGTAATCGAGCAAGATAAAGTTTTGCACAGCATGCACTCGAGCCTTCAAGGATATACGTAAAATTAACAGGCACAGTCAGATTCGATTGGATTATAAAATTATAGGAAGCAGCTGCAGTGCAGATGTACATTGAAATAATGCTATTTTTCAATATTAAACACTATTATACTTTTATTTTTGAAATTTCACTTATTCTGTACTATATTATTCTTCATTTACGATACGAAAATTTTCTTAAATCTTTTCTACATCAAAACCACATATTAACAAATTCTTTTATAATTAAGCGTTTATTTTTCAAATTAAAGATGATAGGAATTTCATTCTTACGAATTGTATTTTACGATGAATACTTTCTTAGTAAAAATTTCGTTCGCATCATTACCATGCATATATATTTGTATATTAAGATTATCAAGTTTATTTATAATTTATTGCCGTTTTAAACCAAAAGAGGGAAATCTCAACTGAAAGTAAAAAAACAATTTCCGTTATAATATAAAAGTTAAAAAAAAGATAAAATATAAAAGTTTTTGCAAACTTATATATTTTATCTACTCTTTCCTTAAAATGATTCAGTTAAGTAATAAGCACTTTCCATTCGAAAATATATCAATGAAAGAGTGATGTCGAGGCCTAGATTTTAAAACTATATCCTTCTTCCACGTAAAGCAGTATTTTTAATTAATTTCTTGAAAGTGCATACTAAGCGAAAGGAACTTTCAAGCGACCTCGGAGGAATTAATTCGCGTGTCCTTGAATTATACGGAAGATTTTTATGCACGAAAGTTGTTTTACTGTAATGATAAAGTTTCCTCCTTTATATATATATATATATATTATACTAATAATTTGGGTCGACATTTTCATTTAATTATCAATAATAATAAATAGTATGAAATTTAATACTTTTTTTCTATAGATGATTCGTGATACATTAACAATATGTCTTTTAACTAAATTATAAACTATAGTAAACTAATAATTTATTTCTGTTTTCATATAAGGTTTCATGTGAGCTTCATGTTTGTTACTAACCATAATGTTAGAAAACATATATACGTATATAGTTTTGTTTAATTTTATGTTTTCAAATATAAAAAAATAGTACATTGTGCAACAAGGGGAGAAAGTAAGCTATTTCTAGCGAGGGTGAGGTGTTCAAGTCAAGAAACAATTTTTTTTAATTTGGTGTATGACATTATAATATACCTGCCGTGACCTTTGCATTATCTTTTTGAATTTAATCTACATATCTATTTTCTTCAGAGATAATTTAATATGAATTATTAATATTAATTATTATTATTTAATATGAACTTAACAAAAATTGTAAGTTACATCACGCTGAAACATTTGCGTATTCTTTAGAGTCGTATTTTAAACTTTAAACGAGTGTATCTCAATGAAAAAAACGCTGCCAATAACTGATTTTGGCACAATACTTTCACATAGAAAACATAGAAATAATGAAACAATTTATTTCTATTATAAATAGAATGTTATGAAATAATTATTATTATCTTATTTATTAAAAGGTAAAATTTAAGTTAAAATTTACCAACGTAATTAACATTACGTTTTACGTATCTTGTTAAATTAGACGGTATTACACGATTTATCAGTTGATTTGCAAGTTACTGAAATTTGTTGAAATAGTTAAAACATATTTATTAATTTATGAATTAATTAATTTATTAATTTATTTATTAATTTATTTAAAATTGGTGACTAATTAGAAAGCAGACATCTTCTGTTTCAAAAGCGTGACAAAAATAGAAGATTACTAGCCAGCGAATAGCCGAAAATAAACCAGAAATCGCATTTCTGGCTATTCATTAGTCAAAAACTGCTTAAGATTTCTACCATGGTAGTTCATCGGATGTCTTGAACTATTGCTTTCTTATAAGGTGAATGTCCCAATTTCTACTCACTTAAGAGAACGAAATGTCCCATTTTCTACTCATTTTATTTTATTTTTTATTTTTTTTTTTTTAATCTAACAATACTTTTAACTTATTCAATATTTGCGGCAAGATATAAATAATTTTAATAACTTTTTTTCGAAATATTTATCTATACATATTATTTATAAATAGATAGAAGTGAGTAGAAATTGGGACATGAGTAGAAATTTGGACATTTACCTTATTTCGTATACCGCATCCACAGTTACATTTATTTAGAGTTAATAAATTGTTGTAAATACAATTATTTTTGACAACAAGAATTTCTAATTTTAATTTTACTTATTTTCATTGTCTAATATAGCAGTCCAGTGGTGCATCAACTGCTGCATCATCAGACTACAACCACGAGACCGAAAAGAACGTGTCGGTGTTCTTATCCATCGTTAACAGCGACAATTTCGCAATAAAGTTCGACTTCCGTTTCTACATTGTCGACAAGGACGACCGTGAGGTGAAAGAGCTGCGAACCGCGCAAAACTTCGTCAAGAAAGACGTTTTACTCGATCCGATGGACTCGCGGAATATCCCTTTATTTGACCCCTTTCGCGCCGCCTATCCACATCCATATATTTGGCCCCCGCTCCAATACACCAAAAATGTGGTGTCCAATGCTATGGACGACGAGAAACTGGTACAGCAGCTGAAGATCTACGAGCAGATGGCTGGTGACTTCGCGCAACTGCTTGAGAGCGGCCGCTTCAGCGACGTCGTCCTCGAGCCTTGCGACGGCGAGGCCAAGTTCGCCGCTCACCGGTACATCCTGGCCGCTCGCAGCCCCGTCTTCGCTGCCATGTTCGAACACGATATGCGCGAATGCAGGGAGAAATCCGTCAGGCTCAAGAACGTCGATACGAGCACTCTCAAAGCCATGCTCAGCTTCATCTACACCGGCAACATGACCGTCGAGAAGAGCTCACCGAGCAAACTCCTCCAAGTGGCCGATCAGTACAGCCTTCTTAGTTTAAAGAATATCTGTGAGCAGACACTTATCACGAATATGAATGTCGATAATGCGGCTGAATATCTTGTTTTGGCGGAGCTGCACAGTACTGAGCGGCTCAAGCTTAAGGCACTGGGATTCATTAAGGCAAACCTCAGGACGGTCATCCATACTGAAAGCTATAAGATGCTGTCCGTTAATCATTCAAAACAGCTGGTAGATATTATTTCATGTATTGCTGAAGATCATTATTATTAATAATAATATTATGCCAAAAATTTTCACGACTGTTGAAAATGTATAGAAAATAATATTTAAATCTTTATGAAAATTAAATGTTTTAAGTTATACAAAAAACTAATATATTCCCTACTTTATTAACGAACAAAAAATTACGCGAAAAGATTCGTAAAAAGTTTTTATATTTGTTTTTCTGTCATATCATGAACTGTTCTATCAACATCACTTTGAAATGATTTTGTAATAAATAATTTCACCCTCGTCAACGAAGATAACAATAATTATCTACTCAATTGAGAAGGCTTTAAAATCAATTCCATCAGGCTCTTAAAGTTTAATCGCGCTGAAAACTATTCGTAAAAGAAAGCATTAACACAGCACCAACAAGGTACTTATTACTATTGTATAATTATCGCTTTAACTGACGAACATAATAAATTGAAAAAAAGCAATATTCGTCGAAATTCATTTTAAACAAAAATAAATAACGTTTATAATCTACGATGAATTTTTAAACTTCAGAAATCAGAAAACAGTAAAATATTTATTCACCCAATAATTCTTGAAAAATATAAGTAATGATAATGACTTAATTATACAAGAGGTGGAAAACCGCCAGAATCCAAGTATGGCAGAAAACAGCTGATATTTAAAGTTCAACACTTCACACAGCTCAATATTACTTAATTAAGAGTCCGCTGCGATGGTCTACTGCAGTGGTAGCGGTACCCTCCGCAAATGTCCAAGAAGTTGAAGAAAAAAATGGTCCTTCTAACCGACTTTGACGAGGACCTGGCCAGAAATCTGGTGCAGTACTTGTACACGGCGGGAATCGAGTCGCCGCAGAATGTTGGCTTGGCCAAGCGACTGACTTGTGGACGGCCACGAGGAGTGCAATGAGTTAAAAAATTACCTCATAGACTTTGTGACGGAAAATAAGAAGAAAGTTATTGAAGTGAATGAAGACTTGCGCTCGTTGAAGTACACGCATACGGATTTGTTGGAAAAACTATTGGTGAAATTGTGCGAAGAGTAGAGTATCGATACTTCCGCAGGTTTCTTCATCCTGAAAGTTTTCATTATTATTTGGCAAATTTTTGACGAATTTTTTCTAGATTGGCTAAATTTGGTCAACTAGTTGTGAAATGGCTAAAAAAATTCGTGAAATTTCCAACAGGGCATCTTATCATATTATTGTATTTTTTTTACTGTTTTTGTCAAAAATTTAAATGCTTTTTGCTGTACTGATTAATGTTTAAAACTAAAGAATAATAGAAATATTATTATATTGAATTAAAAAGATATAAATTATACTAAGCTGACGTATAATTTTTTTTCAAAACATGTCAAATCATTTAAAATATTTCCGACTCGGCGCGGAATTTATATAAACGAAGGATTCGTCTCCCGCCATACGACAAAGGCAGTCCTTATCACTGTCTTTGCTTGGCGCAGAGGATGTGCATGTGCCCGGGCAACGGTGAGCGAAACAGTTAATCGTCGCCCGCTAGATTTAGAAGTCATACCAATTAATAGTGTCGGATAGAGAAAAGACGTGGACATCACAGGATACCTGAAGTTCTACATAGTGCTTGGGAAGCGGTATATAGGTATTACTATAAGCAGGTAGGTATACTTATCCGTAAATAAAGTGTCTTTTTTTACTGCTTTCTTCTTTGGATGATTTTTGAGCATCATCTAATTAATAATCATATATGTAGAAATATAATATTGTTAACATAATCGACACTCAATACTCGTGTCAAAATGTACTACTATGTATACCATTCTAACCTCCAAATCACGATTTTCACATGATTTTCCAGCTCTCATGGCAAAAAATCGTATAAAATACATTTTGAAACGAGTTTTGAAGTTGTTTATTTACCTCATTAGGTACTTTACACTAGTATTCAACCTTACTACGAAAGCCGAAAAATCATATCAGTCGTGATTTTGAGGTTAGAGTGGTATAGAAGAGTTTAAAATCACAAATTCTTTTTTACATTATCTTTTCATTTTCGAAAATCAAAATATTTAAATAATCATTGAAAAGCATCCGAATGGTGCGACAAGACAGTATAAACACAGAGGACATCAATTTAGCATGAACAATAAATAACTTTACTTCTTGCATAGTCAAAAATCCGAAAACGCTTTGAAATCCATGGTACATCTTTTAAGGGAATTTAACAATTAATTATATGTATATTTCGTATTTCGCATTCACCGTTACATTAGTTTAGAGTTAATAATTTTTGTTATACAATTATTTTTGACAAGCATTTCTAATTCTAATTTTACTTATTTTCATTGCCTAATAAAGCAGGTCAGTGGCGCATCAATTGCTACCAGTTAGGCTACAACCTCCAGACCGAAAAGAACGTGTCGGTGTTCTTATCCCTCGTCCACAGCGATAAGATCGCATTAACGACCGTGCGGTGAAAGAGTGGCGAACCACGCAAAACTTCTACCAAGTCAAGTAGGACTTTCCATGTCTCCTCGACGAAGCTTTCATGTTCGCCTATCGATGGACAGGAGCGACCCCGAACTTTCAGATTGTAGCCCTTCTAGGAGCCCTCTTTCGTCTCCTAAAAGCCCTCTTTCGCCTTCTAGGAGCCCCCTTAGGAAGCGAAAAGCAAACGCTAAGGATGACGAGAAACTGGTGCGGCAGTTGAGGCTCTACGAGCAGATGGCCGATGACTTCGCACAACTGTTTGGGAGTAGCCGTTTCAGCGACGTCGTCCTCGAGTCGAGTGACGGCGAGGGTCAGTTCGCCGCCCACCGAAACATCTTGGCCGCCCGCAGCCCCGTCTTTGCTGCCATGTTCGAAAACGACATGCGCGAATGCTGGGAAAAATCCGTCACGCTCAAGACCGTCGACGCGAGCACCCTTAGAGCCATGCTCATTTACATCTACACCGGCAGCATGACCGTCGAGAAGAGCTCGCCGAGCAAACTCCTCGCGGTGGCCGATCAGTACGGCCTTATCAGTTTAAAGAATATCTGTGAGCAGGAACTTATTACGGATATGAATGTCGATAATGCGGCTGAATATCTTGTTACGGCAGAGCTGCACAATACTGAGCAGCTGAAGTTCAAGGCACTGGAATTTATTAAGGCAAACCTCAGGAAGGTCATTCATACTGAAAGCTTCAAGATGATGTCCGTTGAATATCCAAAACAGCTGATAGATATTATTTCATGTATTGCTGAAGATCAGTATTTTGCCAAAAATTTTCACGACTGTTCAAAATGTATAAAAAATAATATTTAAATCTTTACGAAAATTAAATGTTTTAAGTTACAAAAAACTAATATACTTCATACTTTTTTAACGAAAAAAAAAAAAAAAAATTACGTAAATAATGTATGCATCACATTTGTAAGGTAGAGTTAATTTGTTAAAATAAATATAATAAAAACTATGATCTGAATTGGATTCACTTTCTTAAAAAAATTGTAACATTTAGTAATTGGTTTCATTGGTTCAATTGCAAGACTAACAATATTAGAACATTTTAACAAGGAATAACATTTGAGATTTTGTTGTAGATTTTGTTGTAATTTTGGGTTGTTTTCTAATGCCGATATATGAAGGAAGCTGCGTCCATTTATTCAATCGCACGATTTTTTAAAAGTTCCACGCTCTTTAGCTAAAATGTAGAAAAAAAACATGTTTCTTCAATCGCCTAATAAGACTTTTTATTATGGATCTACACACGTTTAAAGTTCTATAGCTGATTTTTTGAGAAAAGACAATAAGGAAATAACACCTAATTCATCTATAAAGGAATATCATAAAATTACAAGGAAATTCATAACATGAACATATAGATTGCTCTTATAATTTGTAACTTATAATAATTTCAAAATTAAGCAAATAGTTGTTAATTGTAAATTTTATACATTGTTATTACGTATTTATTATATTTTATACATTAATTTATACATTAATTTTTCAAAATTTCTGCAGTTCTACAAAATTTGAATTAAATTTAATCATAATTAAATAAAAATATATTTTATAATGAATTTAAAAATTCGCGGGAATAGCGGTATCTGCTGGAAGTTTCTGAAGATTGCTAAACGATAACCAGTACTTTTGAAGACCTTACGAACTCAATTACTTTTAGTGTACTCTGCGGCATTTTGAGGGTTCGCATTGACTCAATTTCTTAGAGCAGGTGCACGGATTATTGGCACTATTGACGTCACGGTATAAAACGACAGAAGTATATTAAAAAGGCGCAGGTATTTAAATTTTCATGTCTTAGAAATTTTTTTTATGAAATTAATCTTAGAATTATTATTAATTATTATTAATCATGCTAATTTTAAGCTTACGAAAAATATCGAATGATTTCAAAATAAAAAGCATGGGTAATTTTTTACACTATTTTTTATATAAACTTCAATTGCAATTGCTCTAAAAGATATTAATAATGATTTGATTTTGCAAGAATTTTAATTTTCTTACGTTTATGAATAGCCGATATATTTCATGTTTCGGTACAAACTAAGTTTAAAGGAATTATAAAAATAAACACAGATCGTGTTTACTTTTAAACTGCGGGAAAGATGGGAAAGAAAATAATCTTTCCAGTACGTTTGATATACATGTGATTAAAATATTTAGCATTTGTTTTTATAATTATTGTTTACTATTAACACTTTAAATTTATTTATATCTTTGACTTTTTCTATTTTATGTTCTTTTTTATTCACTGTATTTAGAGAGTAAAAAAGCAGGCAGTATGACTGAACGCACGAGTAATGTTTACAAGAAAAAGCAATCGAGGTCTGAAAAAACAAAAATGGAAACAACATGGTGCGAAACGAACATGAACGTGGTGGATTTAACTTTTAAGTGGACGATAAGTAATTTTAGTTTCTGCAATGAAAAGCACGGAGAAGCAATTGAATCAACGGTATGTATTTCGTGCAACACATTTTTCTATACATTCCTAACACAAGAAATTACGCGGCAAATGGTCCATATTTACATCGTTTATTCCAAAAGAATGAAAAGTTTTATTCTATTCGTAAATAAAAAATCTTCTTTGACACGTATTTTGACTTCCAGATTTTCTCTGCGCCAAACTGTGAAGCACTGAAGTGGCGCCTACAGCTCTACCCAATGGGTAATTCGACGCAGAACCAGGAATACATTTCACTGTTCCTGCACTTGGTGAAATGCGACAAGCCGTCGGTAAAGTCCGACTTCCGCTTCTGCGTAATCGACAAGGATGGCCGTGAGGTGAACGAGCGGCGAACCGCGGAAAACTGGTCGTTCTACCAAGGCCGACAGTCGGGCTTTCCCAGATACGCCAAGAAGGCGATTCTGTTCGATCCGACCTACGGCCTGCTGGTGAACGATCAATTGCGCATCGTCTGCAGCATAAAATCGGCGACCGGCGACGTTTTGCGCTTCGGCAAGGACGACGAGAAGCCGGTGCAGCAGCTGAAGCTCTACGAGCAATTGGTCGATGACTACGGGCAGCTCTTCGAGAACGGCCGCTTCAGCGACGTCGTCCTCGAGTCGTGCGACGGCGAGGCCAAGTTCGCCGCCCACCGGAACATCCTGGCCGCTCGCAGCCCCGTCTTCTCCGCCATGTTCGAGCACGAGATGCGCGAGCGCAAGCAGAAGGCAGTCCGTCTCCAGAACCTCGAGCCGGCCACCCTCAAAGCCATGCTCTGCTTCATCTACACGGCGAGCTTCAACAGCCAACAGGTCAAGATGCTCAAGCTCCTACAGGCGGCGGATCAATTCTCCCTGCTTAGCCTCAAGGATATTTGCGAACAGATACTCATTAACGACATGACCGTCGACGAGGCGGCTAATATTTTGCTCGTCGCGGAGCTACACAGTGCAGGACGGCTCAAGAAAAAGTCCTTGCAGTTCATTCGGAGACATTTGAAGGAGGTATTGGAGACGCGTAGTTTTGCGACGTTGAGCGAAACCCATCCTACCTTACTGGTGGATATACTTGCTCAAGTAGCCACAAAATGAAGCTTTTCGAGACAGGTCGCTGCATTTTCGAATGTAGCAGGTTTGGTTTCTTAACGATTGAAGTTCAGTTTCGTTTTACTGTAATGTAATGCTTAGTTTAAGCACCTAAACGCTAATTTTATATATATTTGACTGATCATTCAACTGAACTTGATTTTAGCATTTTAAACTAAAGCGACAGATATGTGGCATGTTATGTATATGTATGTAGAACTAATTAACATACTTTGTTTATGTATATAACTGTATATATGTAGTAATTAAACAAATAGTCGTAAAGAGAAAATTATGAGAAACTTAGAACTGTTTAAAAGAGATAGGACACGGAAATTTGAAAGAAAATCAATACTTTCTTATAAACATTTTAACGTGTAAATTAGTTAACATCATGTTTAATTTTTCTATCATTGCTTTCATTTTTATGAAAAAAATTACCAAAAAAAAAAAAATCATGACAAGTTGAAGAAAGCACTTATCGATGTAAAAAATTTTATTATTTTATATTATGAGAATATTAATTAACTTTTCTGCATTGTATATAGGTATACAATTCTGCAATGAAGAATAAAAACAAAAGTATAAATAAATAAACATTTTAATTTGTGATTAATTATTTCAAATTTGATTCCTTATAGTAATTAATTACTTTCTACCTTATAATAAAAATATTACCAATAATATGAAAGATTTATGTAATAACAATTTTTTCAATTTACACTGATTCAATATAAATTTGTTTCAAATTGCAATAAAATCAATAAAAAATGAAATTCTATTAAAAAATAATTTTTTTACTTAAATGTTTATGAACATTTAAGAACTAAATGTTTAATACGTAAAAAGAGTAAATTATACTTATTAGAAGAAAGACTGTAAATAGCGAAAACTAAAATGTAAATTTACATTGCAATAAACATCATTATTGGATATAATTATTATTGATACAAATATTAGAATGTGTACATTCTTCAGAAGGGAACGAGTAATAAGTACATTTTAATGATAAAACATTTTTCTCCTGTAATGACGTCTTTCTCGAGGAAACGCATAATTATGACTAGTTCGTATTTTAACATCAAGAAGTGCTTCGAAATTGAAGCAGATAAATAAACTGGCAATGAGAAAAATAAAAAGAAACAAGCAACAGTTGAAGAAACGACTGAAATGGCAAGAACATTATGAAAACACGAATAACTTGCACTGGTTGCAAAGCGAATTAGGCGTCGTTGAGTGGGGAATAAAACTAGTTGGCATTTGGCCGATGAAAAGTCGTTTCTCAAATATAAATTTCAAAATTTGCTCATTCATGATGTGTGGATTGACCGTAAACTGTTTTTACGGTACCTATAGTGCAAAAAATCTTGAAAATCTTATTGAAAGTTTATTATACTTTATTGTTATAATGTCTACGCTGCTAAAATTACTTATCGCCAAATCGATTCGAAAAGAACTACAAACTCTGTTTTACATTATGGCCAGCGATTACAAAGAATACCATTATTTACCTCTTACAAGTAAAGAGTGCGTCATGAAAAACATAAGAAACAGGAAATTGATTACAATACTAATGATAATATTCCTCAATTTGTCGATCATAGGTGAGATATTTATAAAAGTCAATTATTATGTGAAATATTTATAAAATATATGTTTAAAGCCATCATTATATTTTCACTTTTAGCTTATGTAGCTCAAACATATGACATCAAAATGAAAAATTGGAAAGCATTTAAATCGTTACCTTTCATTACAATGATTCCTAAAGTTATATTGCATTCATCATTTTTTCCTGCAGTGATTGCAATAATTTTGTGTTCTTTTTTCATATGGATGGTAGCTGTAGTATCTATAGATTCAATTTTTGCAATTGTTATGGTTCACGCAATAAATCAGTTTACTATTGTTTCTGAAAAATTAAAACTGTATAACGATGAATTGGGTACTTGCAATAGAAATCAACGGTTTTTACAATTTTGTAGTTGTTTTAGATGCATCATTAAAGACCACATACATGTATTGAGGTGACGACTGTTAATATTTTACAAAATGATTTCCTTAGTAATTTCAAACGCAAAATTAAAGTGCAATATTTTCAGGTTTGTAAAAGATGTAGAAAATGCATTTTATATTTTATTGCTAGTAGAGGTAACGAGAAACATGTTACATTTTGGCATTCAACTTCATAATCTTATTTGGGTAAGACATTTTCAAGTTTTTCTTAAATTTTGCATTAATTACACGATAACATAATTTTGC
Source organism: Ormyrus pomaceus (assembly GCA_900474385.1). NCBI lineage: Eukaryota > Metazoa > Arthropoda > Insecta > Hymenoptera > Ormyridae > Ormyrus > Ormyrus pomaceus. Next base: position 19,118 of record UCOM01000048.1, read on the forward strand.
CATCCTTAAAGCTCTATAAAATTAATAATATCTTGAAACTAGTACATGTTGGAATTATTTTATTTTCAATGAATTTGCACTTATTCATGTACTGTGCAACTGCTAAAAATATGACTGATGCTGCAAGTATCTTTTTGTCACTACGTTTTATTATATCTGTGAGCCAATTTTATTCCCTATAAAACATTATTTTTTAGGGCGAACACATTAGTATCAGCGTTTGCAGCATGAATTGGTATGATTTCCGAGCTCAGACAATGCGATACATTATTTTAATGATATTGAGATCGCAAAAATCCTGCTACGTTACCGCTGCGAAATTTGTTAATTTATCACTCGAGACTTACAGAACTGTAATTAAAATACATTTTTTATATGACACAAACACTTATCGCCAACTTATTCTGTTTTAGGTTCTTACAACGTCATTTTCCTATGCTTCCGTAATTTTAGCCACACGAGGTCATTCTTAATGTCAATATTAAATTTATGAAAGTGCTTTGACTCGTTAATTGAATATTTTACTTTTTACATGCACGAATTGTACTAATCTTTATTATTAAAGTACTACCCTGGTGCAGCAATAAAATAATGAACACTCATTGAATCCATCCCAACTTGTACCGTCGGATAAAAAAATTATTTACCGCAATAATCAATTTGCCGTAAAATCCAGACAATAATACCGAGAGCCAGAAATTCTGAATTTACCGAAAATTCCATTCTCGCACCGACTTAAGAATCACCGGGCATCGGTTCATTAACCAAACCCTCGGTAGCATTAATCTCGCGCGAATCGACGTAGAAAAAGCGGCGTAACAAAGCCTTCGGAAAATTCGCGCGATCGAATTCCGCGAAACGGCGACAAGCGTCGCCCCGTTACGTGCCGCCGCAAGTCCCGCGACTCGCTTCGTTATACGGTTGACTCGATAACTCATTTTGATTAATGTCTCGCCTCCGCCCCGCGAGAGCTCGGCCGTCTAAGAAATGAAATTTCTCAGCCGTTCATAAAGAGAACCGCGCGGCATCGGTTATTCGGCCGGTTAACGGGCTGGAATCGATCTCGACTCCAGCCGCGGCTTCTCGTCGCCGCGACGTCATTGTTTCCCGCGACAAAGAAAATGGACGGGCGCACGAAGGTTAGAATTTTAAAGTTTAGGCAATTCCCCGTACCTGGAATGTCGGCGGATTTTTACGGGGCGCCGTATAGAATTGCAGCAGGCTGCTCTGCGGGATTGAGTTGATGCGTATACGGCGGGTTAAGCGCGCGTGAGAGAAAATGCAGCCGCGGTGAACGTTTGGCGAACGGGAAACGCTGCTGGCTCGACGTGCTTGGAAATCGTAAGGGGGATTACGTGCAGCTTCTTTTCGTTTGCTTCAATGATGTTAGATTTTACGGTTTGCTAAATAAAATAAGACGCGATCCCGAAAATATAACGCGACTTCTTGTATCGGTTTGTCCCAAATCGCAAGAGTATATAATGACATGCTGTTTTGAGTAAAGTCATACCGCTGCTTTACGAGTACCTCCGACGCGTAAACAAACAAGTGGCTCCTTCTGTCCGTCGTCCGTTCCTCCCGTATGTGTCAATTGGCGGCTTCGCGCGCAACAAGTGCGCGTGTTCCAGCAACCCAGATATCTTTCCTGCGCCGAGCTCCGAGCGAGAGATGTACCGTTAGCCCCCGCGGAGCAGCGACGACACTGATCAATTTGCGCGCTCGCCGCTGCAGCTCCGACGTTTTTCAGACGGAGCTTCCCTTACTAATGCGGAGGCTCGTATCCGCCGAATAATATAACTTGCTCCGCTTTGTTTATGGAAGCTGGCTTTTGTTTTTTTTCACCGATGATTAACAAGGAATGGTAACATTGTAAGAGGAGGGTTGCTCATCTCGATAGTTTAACTGTTTTGCTCTGCGCAAGTAAGGTACGCAAAACGTTAATCATTATTCAAGCAGGAAGAACAAGGAGTTTGGCAAAAATAAAAGCTGCGCCCGATTGGAAAGAAACGTGCCAGGCCACCATCCGCGCCTGCACGCGCGCATAGACAAAGTGCTAGAAAATGCGGGCACCGCGTCAAGTGCGCAACCGATTAGGAGAGAAACTGCAAACTGATGGGCTGTTGTAAACACCGAGTGTCTTTTTATCCTGTCATCCTCTTCGTAAAATCGCTTTCGATCGCGAGCCTTGTAGAAAGGTTTAAGGAGGTCAGTTTCGCGTGAATGGGATTGATTAATTGATTAGTTAAAGAGATCTATGCGCTGCTTTTTTCCTTCCTGACAATTTATACGATTTTAAAAGTGCAGCTGTTAAAAAGCCGGTTTATAGCCAATTATTTGTGAGCTTTTTCGAGTGAAATTCTTTGGGCCAGAACTAATTTTCTGGGCAATTAGTAAGAAGAGTATTTGGTGTCAAATAATACTGTTTTTATATTTTGCTGGAACTACGTAATTATGTGCAGGAGGTAGTTTTTGTGAATTTTAAGATCAAAGAATATACGATAGAATTCTGCAGTCCAAGTAATAAGTGAAGATATAAATCAGGTACACTTGTAATCTAAGGGTTGGGGTAGACCACATTCTCCCCTAAAATCTGTTGCTTTTAATGAATTCGTGCTGCATTACCTTTTCCCTTTTGATACTCGATTTATTTACCGAATTTCTATTAAAGTACATTTCCTTTCATCTGAAATAATTTTCTAAAAAGCTATACTTTTTCACGAATTCCTCCGCAGTCCTCCTCTAATCTCCCAACATCCCGGCGTCCAAAAGAAAAGGAAAAGATCGCTAGTCAGTCTAGCGACTTGGCTGTACCTCCGAGGTAATAGCCGCGGCCTCAGCAGCGGCGGCGTACAGTAGGTAAGTAAAAAGGGTTGCGAGAGTGGGGCGCCCGTCGGCGGCGAAAGGAGGAGTAGTAGGAGGAGGGCTTGGACGCCTGTGTGCGTGTACAGGCCCGTGTAACGAAAGAGCGTCGCGAGAGAGTGCCGCGAGAGAGTGCCCCGCGAGAGGAAAGGGAGAGAGAGAGAGGAGGCCTCTCTCGGAGTCAGTGCCGCGTCGGGCAAGCCACAACAGTCCGGCATCGCGCGCTGAACCGACTGCACGTGGCTCGGCGTCGGCCTCACGCGCCAAAGGCCCTCCGCACGTGACACCCAGCCGTGTAGCTGCCCGCGCGTGTGTGACTTGTGTCCTCCTCGGCAGCAACAGCAGCACCGGCCAGTGAACGATACGACCGTGAGAGAGGCAGAGCCCCGCGTGCCACCAACAGCCGGTACGTCCCTAAGACACACACCAAGTTTAATGCTATTCCGCGCATTCTGCAACGCCAATTAGATCCGTCTGACCCCTTCGACGGCAAACTCAATTAGCCGGCGGCGTCTGTAAGCCAAAGACATTGACACACATGCCGCGGCACGTGGCGCTTTTCTCGCTGATCCCCAGCTGTCCTCGGTACTTATTCCAGGGGTAGACGAGTAAGCCTTGAGATTATTGCTGCTCGAGCAAAAGTCACTTTGCCCAGGTTGCCGAAGAGTAGAAAGCCGTTTTCTAATCGTTACCCGAGAGACATTCCCGCTAGAACGTTTCCAGTCTTTTTTTTTTTCAAAAACTCCGTCCAAACCGGTTGGAATTTTAAATGTCGAAAATACCGAGGAAAGACGCCGGGAAAGCTTTTGATTGACGAGCACCGGCGGAAGCGACCGCCTTCTGGTCGGAGCACTATATAACATTCTTTATAAAAACGACATCATTTGCAATCCACTCGAATTTTCCCCCGCTGAAAGCAGCGCCGCAGCCGCCGGCGGACCGAGCGCGTCTTTTCCCCGCGGTGGGAAAAAGGGCGAAAAAAATAAGAGCCGAGGAGCAAAAGTGAGTTACGAGTGCCGAAGAAAATTGCGCGAGGCGGAGAGAGAAAGAGCGTGGAAAAGAGAGTGGAAAAGAAACCCGATACGCCTACACGCTGCGCGAGAGAGGAGAGCGACTCCGAGCGTCGCGTTTAATTGTTGTTGTACGGCCCGTGGAATGCGCGCCGCTCGATCGAAAGGGTTTTGGACCGGCTTGCGAGAGAGGCTGTGCGAAATCTCCGAAGGAAACAATCGACGACGCCGCGCGGCATTGTGCGCTCTCCCTCTCTCTCTCCTCTCGCGGCGGCGGCGTAATTGTGCCTCGATGACGTTGGAAAAACGAAAATATGTAGGAGAGAGAAAGAGAGGCCAGCCCCTCTCTCTCTCTCTCTCTCTCTCTCTCTCTCTCTCCTCTGTGCTCGATACCCTTACCAAGCGCTTTTTCTCGACGCTCTCGCGTGACACTTACCCACGCGTTCAAGTCTACAGAATCTGTCGGTCGATCGAGAGAGATTTGCAATGCTCCTTCGCGCGGTTCCTCTTTATTTCGAGCAGAGAAGATAGACCAATTTTAATGCCACGTATCCGCAGGTGTACTCAATCCTCGGGGGAATCCGGAGCCCATCCGTCACCGAGGCAGCGACAATGAATTTTATTAGCCTACCGCGAGAGAGCGGTCCTCTCGAGCCTCCGCCATAAACGGCTCGAAATTCGCGTCCCGCCTCCGGCGGCAGCGCAAAAAAGCGAAGCGCGCGACACTCTGCATACCGTTGCTCAACGACTCGCTGGCTGATCGGCAAATATCTTGGCCTTAATTTCGGCGACGATTTAGAAGGCGGAAATGACCTTCGCGGGGAGAGAGAGAGAGAGAGAGAAAAAGGATCCGTGCGCGAGAGATTCCAGGTCAGACGAAACGAGGATTAATTCGCGGCGCGCTCATCCGTGGGTCATTGAATTATGTCACTTTTAGAATCATCGCCGAGCGCCGAGAGCAACATCCGATCCTGTTAATTCCTACGCGGAATCCGACGGGCTTTTCTTTTGCCAGACGCGAGAGGATCACTGCGCCGGAGGAGGGGGGCACTAAAAGCGGTTAACCTACTTTTTCAAAGGCTTTTGTGTTAGGTGAATTGATTGTTTTTTTCCCTTTTTAGGTGCGTGATTAGGAAACGGTAATTACCTAATTTGCCTGAGTTTTTGCGCTTTTATTTACTCTTTATTAAATTTTTTCAGACCCATAGTTGTAAACTTTAGAGGTTGACGTTTAATGGGTACTTGCGTGGGTCGTTAATTGATAATAAAAAATTATAGAAACAAGTTGAGATCATAATTTGTTTCATTATAGGTTTCTTAACAAAGTTTTCATCATTGTACAAATAAACTATAAAACTGACCCAACCTCCAATGCAGTAAGAATTAAATAAGATAATCTTCAGCTTGCGCAATCTACGTCCGTCTTGCAAATTTCTAAATTTTCCACAAACTCCAATTGGCATTAAAAAAAAAAAAAAAACTGCAGGGCGTCTAACGAGATTAAAAAAAAATGGACTCTCATCCGCTTAGGGCGCATTTTCATGGCTGCTTTCAGTTTCCGCTTTGATATCAACCCTTGACTGAGCGTCCGCGCGGCGTGTATGATTACGCGATTTCTCGGTGCCCGATCGCGTCGGTCGTGCGCGCAATCGCGCCGCGCGTTTATTTTCGTTCGCGGAGGAACGTCCGGGAAAAAAGGCAAGCGGCTCCGACGAGGACTGGCAGTGTCGTAAGAAGCGAGCAGCCATCCGGTTTTCCATTCTTTTGGAGGAGCGATGCCTTTTTATAGCGGGGTTTTCGATGTTTCGGGAATGCGGGAGATTATACCTTTTTTTTGTCTATGGTAAAAAGGTCACTTGTTCGGAAGGCATTTTATTACATTTATTTGGAAGCTGAATGGTTAAGTACTCGCGTTTGAACAGTATTTTTGATAGAATTTATTAAATTTCGAAGAATAACCAGATCGACGCTGGCAGTGATCGCGTTTAAAAGACATTAAAATGAGCGTTAATTTTCGTGTCGATTAGGCAGTCCACGTGATCTACATCTTTATCTTTATCATTTGACAAACGCAAATTTACTTATTACGTCTCAAGTCGTTAAATACGAGACTTATTATTTTTATCTGTTTGAACGATGATAATTTTCAGCAGGTGATGTGATTTTAATCAGTAGTCTGTCTTTAGAGCTAGACACCTCGTAATTTGTAATTATCTCAATTAGAAAGTTCAAGGTACTTATTACATCTAAATCACGCACTTGTAAGAATTGTTAGTAATTTAAAAAATTTCATAGATAAAACTAGTTTTTACCTTTTCAAGTGCACATTACATTGGCACCTGTTACTTATCGAGCATACATTCAACTCAAGGGGTACGTAATATTTTTAAAACCTCCTATCATCGTAACGATAAAATAATCTCAAACGAAATCTAAATTCTCCTCCGCAAACGCTGTTTATCCCGAAGTTCCGAAGCGATCGCTAAATAAAACATCAGAGCCCAGCCCTGAACAATTACCAAAAATCCACTGCTCGTCCTGGGAGCAGCCTAAAAATTTACGGCTAAGCCGGGGCCGCCGCAGCAGCCGGTGCCTGCAGCGGGATAGAGAGAAAAAAAAGGCAGCTCGCTCTGAACTTGAAATGATCCCGCAGCTTCGCTTAGCGTGCTCGTCGTGCCGATTAACATAATAACGGAAAGCGCGCGGACGCGCGCACACACGCATGAATGGCGCGCGCGGCGATCGCGGCGTAAAAATAAAAATGACTCCGGAGGCGCTTCCCAGGCTCGGGTAGCTTCTGCGCCTCCTCTTCTCCCACCGGCTATCGAATTTCGAACACCTCCGAGGAGCAGCTCTCTCTCTCTCTCTTCCCCCGTTCTCGCCGGTCTTTTCCCTCTTCCTTTTGCTCGAGTAATCGCGCTCGGTTTCAGTCCGCTTGCTCGACAATTGCTGTTGCTTGGGCTACTCTTTTTAGAAGAAAGTACCAACAGACTGTGGAACTCTCTGTCATTGCTAAAATTTAAGAATCCAAAGGATAAACGAACGCCTTTCCAATTTTCGAACCGAATTCTTTAATATCTCAATCAAGCAACTAAATGGCACAGTCAGGCCTCGCGAGTCCCTCGCGAGACGCGCGCATACTTCGGGTGATCGCATCAGTCGCTTTCCCATCGACGCAAAGTCGCTTACTTTCATATGAACTCGTTACCGTTGGAGCGTGCGCCTCCGTAATTTGAGCAAAGACCCAGTCATCAGGAGCGGAAAAAAGTCGAAAATTCTCCGGCGTAACCAGGTTCCCAAGCGCGGCCAATGCACACACACACACACGCCGGCCTTTCCCGCAATTTGCGGTATAAACAGAGCTACGAGAGCGGCGAAAAAAGAGACGACGACGACGACGCCGATCTTGCCTTTCACGAGATCAGCGCGACGCGACGACGACGCGACGCGGAGAGCTCCGAGGTCGGGATCATTCACCGCGATCTTTCGCTAAAGAATCCGCAAGTCGGCCTGCCGTAATGCGTAAACACGTCTTGATGGAATTTCGAAACGCTTATCCAGACCGGCGGCCCTGAGACGCTTTGGAAATGAGGAGCGATTCTTTTTCGATTCTTCCGAGCTCACTTTGGCTGCTCGATCATAATCGAGACGGGGAATTGAAATGAAAAGCGGGTAAATGTATATGTGGTGCGCGGCGATCGGAGCTGCGTTATTGAAATGGAAAGCCAAGGTAGAATCGTTTTAAGGCTTAATGTACAATGTTTATAATTTCAAATGTGAGGAAAAGTAAATATTTTGTCAATACATCAGTATACAGAATTGTTTAATGTTGTGCCTTCAATACAATTTCCTTAGTGATGAATTTGCCATTTAAAAAGTTAATATTTTTAGACACTTCACAGACGTTTTTATCAGAATATAAGAAGACTTTTTTTAGTTTTGAATAAATTATTGAACAAACGTTTGAAGTACATTAAAAAAGTGGAAATCTTGCAAGTTTTGAATGTAGTTTAGAAATCGGATACTTAACACACTTGCATAATGATTAAAAATCGATGAAAATAGAAACTTTGCAAGCAAGAATAAACATTAAGTTTCACTATGCAGTGTTTGAACTCTTCACGCACGTCAGTTCAAATACGTATAATAAGCCGTAAACAATTATTGTGCATTGTAATTTAAGAAAGTACTCTTACTGCTCAAAGCGCTTTTCACGCATTTACGATCTAATTAGTATGTGAAGAAGCGAAAATAAGCTATATTTTTACATTTTGCACTTTATTTTTCTCGGTAAAATATTCCTTTATTTTTATTCATTTGTTCGTTTGTTAAAAAAAAAAAAAACAAACAAACAAAAGCTTTATGCATAATAATCTCACGATTGTTAACTTTCGACGCGGCCGCCAAAAGTGTAAATTTTTCCTATCCCACAAAGTCCAGGCTCGCCTTCCGAGACGAGAGCAAAGACGCGACGAGTCTTCGAAATCGGACGAAGCCTTTGCATTCCAGGCAAGAGATTCATCTTATCGCGGCGCAGATAGGCTACTCCCGAGGCGCGAGTCCAAGGAGAGGCTCTCGAAAAAGCCTAGATGGCGGCGCACTTGATTTATCTATCGCTTAACGGCTCGGCATTTCCAGTTTCTCCCGTCTCTCTCTCTCTCTCTCTCTCGAGCTCACGTGGCCCAGTTTGCGTAATCGCGGAATCGCAGACAGCGACGTCGTCCCCGATGTTTATGTATGCTCCTCTCTCTCTCTCTCTCTCTCTCGGCGGGGAGGAAGGAAGAAGCCGCGTCCAGTTCGACTTTTTCCGCGGGCTCTCGCGCTCTGCAGTTTTTCTTTTTCAGCGCGCGCCAATTAATTACGGCCGCGACGCTGAGATATGTGCCCCGACGATCGTCGAGCCCTCGTAAACAGCCGGAAAATGCGGGGCTTTCTTTTTTTCTTACCGGGGAAATCGACGGGCATTATGAGCAGCCTCGAACGAGAGGCAAAGACGTACCTTTTTCGAAGCGCTGCTGCTGCCGCTGCCGCTGCCGCCGCCGCTGCCTTTAACGGATGTTTCCTGCTCCAGATGTATGGAGCGGTAACTGTTTATTTAACTGTATAATCATTGCTATTATGAAATGGGATTCTTTTTCGAAATTCGCCAAGGCTAATTGTAGGAAAATGGCGCTCAAGTGCAAAGCATTTTGCTCGGGGAATGCAAGGCCAGCCTCGTTCGAACTGGGGCTTCAGTGGCTATAGCGGGCCAAATTTACCAAGAACTGTTTTCAATTGAATTACCTACGGCGAAATAATGCGGTTTCGTTTACAGTAAACAGTGCACTGTGCATTCCGAAAGTTTTTAATAATCAATTTCAATTTAAGCAAAATTTAAAGTAGACTATTTGTTGCATTCGACCCTTATTTTGTAAATAAAACATTAAACTGGTATAATAACAATTTAGCTTTTGAAACGTTGCAAATAATTCCTATTCATTTTCTCGAAAGCGTTCTTTATTAAATCGATAAACATGTAAATCGGAGTTGCTTGTTCCGAAACGCCATTAAAGTATTTTTAGTCATTTTACTTAATAGCACGTTACCATCTCCCACAAACATAATAATTAGATGCATCATAAGGCTCGGGTAGATGCATTTTATTAGGGAATTAAACTGCGGTATTGCAGAAATCAACGCTGCTCCCGCGGCAGAATTTATTTTACGGAAAGAACTTTCTTACTCGAGGACGGGGGATGTTAATTGAAAACAACCAGTTTCCTATCCTCGACGTTTTCTCGTACCAGTCGCTCGCAGGTAATAATCGAGGCCTTCAATTGAAGCATCGCCAAAAATCACGCATCCACTGCGAGAAGAACCTTCTCGAATTTTCGCCTTAAACCCGAGAGCCGCGCACCGACTCACCTTGAGCCCGACGCGAAATCGCGTCGTCGTCTCGAGACCCCCGAAAAACAAGCCCCACCAGTTTTTCGTCGATCCTCGATGCCTACCTGCCCAAGTCGACTGTTTAATGGCGCGTCCGCTCAATGAACCGTCCGCGAGCCGCTCTCGGAGACAAACGAAACGGGCGTTATAAATCGCGGCCGATCGGATCGAGCTTTCGGTCTCCGATCCATCGGCGTCTCGTAAGCAGTGCGTGCCTCTCTCGAAAAGGCAGCCGCACTCGACCTCCTTAATTGCGCGGGGACGGGGGAGGAGAGTTGGGCCTCCGCGCGCGGCGCTCTCGCAAACCTGTTTCTGCAACGCCGGCGGAGCGCGCGCGCGCGCGCAACTTATATTTGTGTACGTTCGCCGCGAGCGAGAGGGAGGACCTGGCCGTGCGCGAGCGAAACCGCAATGCCGCGGCCATCGAGAGCTGCTGCCGGGATTGATTCTGCGCGGAGCCGAGGCGAGCTCTCTGCGCGCACACCGCGAGAGCTTTTGCGAAATTTCAAAGGGGACTTAGAGAGAGAGAGAGAGAGAGAGAGTGATGGAATCGGTGCGAGATTACTCCGGTTAGAGATGAGTTTTTGAGAGGCTGAACATTTTCTTTTTTTTTTGGAGATTAACTTGCGCGTAAAGTCTTGGAATTTCGTTTTTATTGAACAAAAAGAGGATCGCTGACAGCAGTGAATCAGTTCGATTAGTGAAATTTCCGGGGGCATCGTAAGAAAGAGGCAAGTCCTCGTAAATTGTCATTATAATTGTTTCGGGAAGTTATGTCGTAGGAAGGAAAAAGGCGGCGAACGCTTCCGCTTCTGTTTTCAACGACACGTGCTCCAACTGCGTGAAGCGAAAACTATCAGGTTTGACGAGTTGGCCAGTCGCATAAAGTTCGTTTTCTAATGTACTTATATAGTCATTAGAAACTATAATTCACTTTAATTTTGTTGTTGAGGTTTAAGACTACTATTTGCAATTCGGTATTCTGATATAATTCCTTTTTATGACATCAGTATTGCGCTTTTTTTTTTACGTCGATACATAAATTTTCAGACTTTAACGATTTCCGACTTTTGTACAAAAAATATATAAACGTTAATAAGGTCTACTTCCCGATTAGTTTTGTATTCGCAACAAAAAAAGTGAAGAGATTGTTGCAGCGCATTTTTTGTTTTGTTTGAGCAATAACAGGGTATTATTCGGCAGAAAAACAGATTAAAGTATACTGTAACACTTATGACAAAAAGTAACAGCACTCTCTGCATTTGTTTGTCCAATACCTCTCTAATTACTTTCCGAATTTCATAAAATTCCCCTCGAAAGCATCGACGGAACGGCGATTTTTCTCACCGACGCCTCTCGCCGCGGCTCTTTTTACCGCGTCGCTAAATCAGGAGCCCTCTGGCTTTTTCTCATACCGGGGGGGATATTATGCAAGACAAAACAGTCACGGCGGCCGCGCTTTCTTGACACGCTCCGAGGCATTCGTAGGCCGCGGGTTTCATTCATTAAAACGCGCCTCGCGCGGCCAGGAATTTCGAATCAGGTGTGCGCGAGCGCGCCGAGGTGGACTTTTTTACTTTTCTACGGGCTCGGGAGTGAGACGTTGATGGGCTCGAGGGTTGACGCTTCTGAATTTATACGCGGGGGAGGAGCCCGCGAGGTTTATGACCCGTTGAGACTTATGCAATGATCCGTGTAAGAGATAGCATTTAATTACGTTTACTGCTTTTTGTCTTTACCAGGCTTGCGAGCCGGACAGTGTTTACGGACTTTTTCTGTGCAATCCTTGGGATTTTTTTTTGTTTTTTCAATTTTGATTTTCGATGTAGCTTTAGTGAAATATAACTACTTGAGAAAATTTATCCTTTTTGCGATTTCCTGTTGATAACGACTTCAAATATATTTTTTAATTAGTAATTAATTAATTTATTTGTTTTAATTTATTTAAACTATTAATTTTATATAATTAGATTTTTACAAAACGTTAATCTTTTCATTGTATTACAAGTAGAACAATCAACTCCACTTAGTAAGTAATTGTCATTCCGCGTGAGAATTCTCATTACATGTGATTTAAGTTCTCTCAAATGAATTGAATATAATATGCTCAATTAGACGCCTATTATGTGTCTTTTAATTCTTCTATATTTTCAAGTATACAATGATTCTCCTTGCTGTAGATAATTAAAGTACGTTATAAGTAATTAGTTTCTAGTTACTTATATATACATATATATAGTTTATTATCAAAAATCTGTTCATCTCATCTTGTTTTTAAGTTTTCTAGTTTACGTTTTATTAGTGGTGCTAAAAAGCCGTTTTTGTCGTTTATGCTAACTTGCTCAGCATTGCCTTAAATTTTACGGGACTTTCTCTTTCCACCGTCAGGCCTAATTAAAATTCTTGTATAAAATAAGTTACTTTTTAAAGCTCGAAATAATTTTCGCTATATTATATTTTAATAGTCTTTTATGATGACGCGTTTTTCTCCAGTTTAAAAAATGTTTCATTAATTAAAATTTATCACACTGTAACATTTTACATAATAAATTACATCTTGATTATTTTTTATTAGATTTTTAATATTAATTTTTAGTGTACAAGTAATATATGTATATGTAGTTTTTAATATTTAATATCATATAAATAAACAAACTAATAAATAAGCAATTAATTTTATAAAGCCAATTTTTTTAATACATTTTTCGACTTCTATACGAGCCGAGAAAAAATATTGCTTTACACTGTACAAATAAATTATTATCTTAAGAACAAAATTTATTGATTCAACTACATTTTCTGTTAATTATATCCATCGGTTGCATTTTCGATTGATTTAATGGAATTTCTGTTTGCCTCGAAAAACTTTTGAATTAATATTATAAGTATATATTGCTAACACAAAATTTTTAGATTCAACATTTAAATCGTCATAACAATGTAAGTTCTGCCAATCAACCGAAAATTCTGTTGGATATTGTTAACAGAAAATGCGGTTGTTTCAATAACATTTTTTTCTCAATTTAGAAGCAAAGAAATCACTTTCTAAGTGGCAAGAAACCTAAGAACTGTTCAGAACGGAAATTCAAAGATTTTTTGCTTGCGAAAAATTGATTTCGAACAGATGGCCAAGGAATCGGTTGACCGGCTTAGTCCCAGGAAATAGGAAATCGAAACCCTTTCTTACCAGGACGATAATAGAGTTACGCGCCATAAGGCAGCTCTGGGATTTTATCTTTATTTTTCGATTCAGTGTTCCAAACATCCTCACCGCAATCCTTTTCGCGCTAATGACTTAATATATAAACTCGTAAAGAAGCACTGCCAGATCACCCAAAAAATTAAAGGGCCGACATGCAATTTTTTGAACAAGCTGACTAATTACTTACTTTTGCATGAAACTCACGAAGAATTCGGCACTTTGTACATTGGCGAAGTTAATTAAGCTTTCTCTTTCCCTTGCTTTACTATAATATCATCCTTTGTTAACAACTAAAAATAAAACTTGAATAAATAATTCTAAATTTCATAGATATCCTTTGCAATGTTCTTCTGTAAAGATTTGATGTAAATTTATATTGAATATGAAAACGTTAACTTGTAACAGATCAGTAATTATAACCTTCTAAACCTAATACTCTTATGAAAACCACGTTAAAAACCGTATTACACAAACTCCTTTAAATATTAACGTATTATACAACAATAGTTTCGTGTAAATATACATGACTTTCTAGATTCGTGATTTGCATACAAACGTCCGTCTGCAAAAATTGCGCAACTCGCCTCCGCTACAATGCAGATGCAAAAGGACTGTTTAAACGAAACTACAATACCTTCGATTTTCTTCCGACTTTCGATCGCGCGCCGCTCCAGAATCATTCCTCTCCTTCTTTTTCTCGGCTCTCGGGCTAAATTGCACTTTGATTTCGCCTCGAGGCACTTTTCTTTTTTACCCGCGGAGTTTCACCGCGTCTTTCGATCGACGCGCCTCGCGTTTTTTTTTTTCTATATTTGGGACGTCGGAGCTGGGCGGCGGATTAATCATTTTCGGCGGTGGACTTTTAAGGAGCCCGAGAATCGTGAAAGTTACATAAAATTGACGCGGCCCTTGGTAATGATACCGCATCGGCTGCTGCACGAAGCGAGTCGTTAAACTGAAAGGAGAGTGTGTTCGTTCAGGAATTCTAAAGTCGTTAGGCTTTTAGGACTAAACTCTCAAGGTTCTTAAAAACCCAATTTTTTTTCTAAAGACTCTTTGTAAAAGTAGAATTAGCTTTATGTAGTTTTGCTAATATTGAATACAAATCCTGCACATTACCTTTAAGTTATGGATAGATGTATAAATAATTTATCAACTCATATAATTTATTCAAAAACTTATACATAAAATAATTTTCGATGTTTTTTTCTACTCATAATTAATTAAAGACTGAAATTCTTCCAAGAATCTAAAAACTCATTCTCTTCTTCTTAGGCCCAACCTTAAATTTTTTATTTTCATCTGTTCCGGTTTTAGAATATTCCAAAAATAATTTAATTATTGGTATAACACTACGCCATCTTTATACCATTACCTAAATCACTCTTTCATCCCAGTCTTAAAAGCAGAGAACTGCATGCTAATAAGTAACGTTTTCCAAGTATCAAACCGATACTTTACCCAACCCTCAATGAACCGCAAGTATAAAATACACGATTTACACGAATACACGCAAGTATAAAATGCCTCGACAGTGCACAAGCAAACCGACGCTATACATATTCTTCCGGCAGGCATAAAAGTCGAGCCGAGAGTCGGAAAGCAGCGGCTACCGGAGGAGACTGTCCGTCTCTGGTTTTCCGTATACGCGCCGCCTACGCGAATCCGCCGGTCTCTCAACGGCACGCGCGGCAGCAGCAGCGGCAGCCTGTGTATATATATACGCGCGTTGCATGGCCGTTGGCCGAGCCGAGAAATGTGGCGCTCTCTTCTCCCCGCGGCTACGAATTCCGTTACGCGCCGCACTTGTACGTCGGAGTCTCTCCCTCTCTTCTTCGCCAAAGCTTCTTACCTGCTTATGTACCTCCTTCTTTTTAGCCGCTCCTTATCTCGCTTGACCTTTCGAAATATGCGACTGAAAAAACACAGGGATCGCTCTTGCTTTTTGGCGAAACGGGAATGTCACTGCTTTTGTTTGTGATTGATCCTCCTCTGGTGGGGGCTTTGGTCCTGCGAAAAATACTGGGAGCAGGCATGGATGTCAGCGATTTTAAACTGTCTCTTTTTCTGTTTTTTTAATCCGTTTTGTCTAATCAAAAATTTTATTTTGTTACAGGTAAGTAGCGGAAGATGCTTTGGGTGTTTTAGTTTTACGACTCGACTAAGTTGCTTGTTGGTGTAAGTAAAGACTCCAATTAAAATATACAAATTCCACATTGAAGGTATTTATAATTAATGCTCGGCAATATTATCACGAATTCGCAGAAAATATTTCTGAAAACTCAAACTGCTTCGAAGGCTATTCAAATCATGAAAAACTTTAGAGTTTATAAAAATGTCTTGTAATAATAGCATTTTTATAAATCATTGATTACATATACGTACGTCATTCAAACGTACATTCACCCAAGTCGAAGTCTATCGATTAGAATATCTTCCCCCGGTATCTCATCTTCTTAATTACCGGTGAAAAAGACGATTGATCAGCGGCGGCTCGGTCGAATCAGGAAGCAGTCATCTCTCAGCAGCTGACGGGTGAGCGGCTGTAAACTGCAGGTCGAAAGCCCCAGAAATGAAGGCGCGCGCGATAAGACGCGAATTGTTTATGCGCCATTCATTCCCAGCCTTGAACTCGTGCTTCTTCTTTTAGAAACTGGATTTATTATTCGAGAAGCTGAGTTTTCTCCGAATGGAATGCTTGGATTTTTGCGGAGTCGCTCGTGACCGAGGAACAACGGATGATTAAGTTCTTATACTCTCCTTTGCTTCTGGCCTCTTATTGTTGGGTTAGGAAAACTTTCCTTCGGGATTGAAACATTGTTTGGAAAGGTTAACAAAGCGTTGAATTAATTGGAAATTTAAGAGTACACGTCATTTTTTACGTCTTTCTGTAAAAAAACTGTACGTCGTGGAGTTGCGAAGACGTATATAAGCTTTCGAGGAAAAAACATAATTAACGGCGGTAACATAATTTAAATAAGTGCGAGTAACTATTATTATCCCGCGCAAAAAGAGCAAGAAATTATTCGGAACACATGAAAGTCGTATGCTTTCTTCAATGCGTGCCGTCGCAATTACCATCTTCATTAGTCTGTCAAAGGCGCGCCAAGTAAAACCGAGGCGGCGGAAGTGTACGCAAGCAACATCAAAGCAGTCCAACAAACTCAATTTCTCGGCGTTTCTTTGACTTTCCTGGACAATTTCGCGTTTTCACTGCGAGCTTTTTCTCGGAAAGTGTTTATGCGCCCCACCGAGCAAAGCAGAGCTCACCGCATTATCATCAAGCCCCGCGGTGCGAGCAACAAAAACTAATCGCGCGCGCGGCGACATTCAAAAACAAAGCTCCCTCCCCGCGGAAGCGCAAGCTGGCAATTGGCCACGGCTCGTTATCACTCCGTGTAGGAAAGCCGAGCCAAACGTGCACAGGCGGCGGCGTTTCGCGCGCCTCGGCCAGAAACGTAACGAGCGTACGGTACATCGGGCAGGCGAAGACAGTCGGCGATGCGCCGTGAAATCGGATGAATCGCGTCACGAGCAGTTCTCTCGACGTAACGTCGCGGCGCGGGCGTCACGTGTGCCCTCTCTCTCTCTCTCTCTCTCTCTCTGGCAGAGCCTGTTTGTATAATGGGATAGGTAATGCGCGCGACGTATGTAACGGCGCGAGCGCTTGACCTCCGCTTATGTCAAGCCGATCCGCGAGACGGAGCTAATCTTTTGCCAGGCTAAGCAAACCGAAGTGGCTTTGAATTTTAAGCGGCTGCTTTGCGCAGCGAGCAAACCAGTCTTTTGGCTCGTCGACGTTTGTCGACTAATAGCGTATACAGGGGGGCTGACGCGTGTAAGGAAATTGAGTGCCGGTAAAGAGAGGCCGAACAGCTGTTTTAATTCGCGGCGATATTGACTGTGAGATTGCGGTGGTTTTAAGGCTTCCGGAATTTTAGATATACATCTGCTATTCTGATTTACTGAGGAGATACTCGCATTTGCGGGTCGCGGATTTCGCTCGAACTTTGGGATATATTTTTTTAAACAAAATAATTTACAAGAAAATAACGCGGCTTTTTTTATAATATTATTTAATAAAAGGTATCACAAAGTTGTCTCCTTGTGAAAATGTTCGCTAAAGTGATTTTGACGACTTTTATTATTTACCAAAGTCTATTATAAAATTAATGAATAAAGTAAATTTAATTCATTCATGATAATTATTCTTTTTATCAACTGGAACACTTCAATAAAAGAACTAAATTTAAAGTTAATTCAGAAAATCGGTAAACCAGCATCCTGCATCTAGGATATGCGCGTGTTTATAATTCTCCAAGATACTCGGCTTTTACTCATCTGTCTCAAGCTATGCGTAACACGTCACGACGCGCGAAGAAAAAAAGAACGCCACCAAAATACGGGATTTCATATAGCGGAATATTCCGCAAGATTATTTTCGATAACCGGTCATTAATTTCGGCTCGCACTCTGCCGTTTTCGTTTACGGACTCGCGCAAAAGTACGCGCCCCGGCTGCTCCGGGTTACGGCGCGCTTAACGTTTCGCCGGGATCGATACAGTTATACGTAAGGAAGACTCTGACATGATTCCGCGAATACTCGCGTGCCGCCGCTGAATTCTGGAAAAATCTGCTTAACATTCGACGACCTTGATTTTATAATGAGTCAGTTATTAGCGCGGTGCATATTTTTTTCATGGAATTTGAATGTTTTTTTTTTCAAACCGCGGGCAATATTTTCGATTTTACTTTCTTCTTTTGAATATTTCCGATTTTTCGGACATTAACTTTGTTTGCTTGACTTGATTAATACTTCCATTGCTATAAGTATTAAACATATATCAAATTATTTTATTAGAATGTGCACAGTTGTAAAATGATAAAACTCAAAGGATGAGAAGCTGCAAAACATTTTTGACGCTTCTATAATAATAGCAGGCTCGTTTACAACAAATTCAATTAAAGCACTTGGCAACATCACTCTTAAGATTGAACCCGAGCCCTATCAGATTTCCAATCCAGAAAACATCTATCAATACAAAAGAACCTCCCACGAGGCAGTATAGACGCATCGAGGGAGCAGTTATATAGACACCAATGCGTGGGAGCCTCGAAGTTCAATGCGATTCACCCGGCAATAAAATAAAGGAATTTTTTTCGCCTGGCGCTTGGGGCACGAGGGAGTCATGGCGGCGTTAAAGGATCACGGCGTGACCCATAAAAGCCCCCGACAATGCAGCGGAATCCGCGAGAGGCTAAAACGGGATAGAAAGTCACGACCCAAATGATTCCCGCGGCCATCGTGAGCCGAGCCGATTCTGCGTACTCCGCGCCGGCAAAAATTATGTACGTATATACAATCAAAAGGGACGTGGAATTGCAATCGCCTAATAATCGATCGGCAACAAATTGCCGCGGACGGCCTCTCTCTCTCTCTCTCTCTCTCGCAAAAAGGCCTGTAATGAATTCAGTTTTCTTTCGAATGCATTATGCTAAGGCAGTCCGCGGCCCGCGATTGAATTTCAAAGCGCGAGCCAAGCGCACGGCTCGAAATTAAACAATTCCGGCGCGTTCGAATCGTGGAATACGCCGTAATTTACCGAGTATTTCACCTCGAGTGAAAAGGCGGATTTGCACGAACGGCGAACGCACGGATGTAAATTGGCTTCCGAAAACTCGCTTTGCATTTGTGGTCGGCGACAATATTTTTCGAAGACGAGCGCCAATTACTTCTTCTTTCGAAGGAGAAAAAAATAATTAGATTGATAGACTAAAGCGAGCAGAGGAATCTCGAGAATCGTGAATCCTGTGTGCTCCAATAAAGCCACATAGTTCTCCCAGAGCGAGCGTCGAGATCCGCTGACATAGTTTCTGACGAGCGCACGATTCTTATATAGAAGCTTTTTCAGTATAGTACACCGCGTGCCTTTTAGTCGTAGTTTTTCGCTTGCTTTGAAATTAATTAGATCATTTTTCCTAAACAGTCTTTAATTCGTTTCTTAGCTTATTTTTTCTTTACGCGTAGCACTAAAACGTATATACGTCGTAAAAACTGTCTTAGTCCGATTTAAATAAGCCAATTTAATTTTTATTTGCTAGTTGTTAATAAAACTGATATTAATTATCTGTTAAAACTTTTGGTTAATCCGCTCACTGAGTTTAATATTAAATACAAGAGCCAAGAACCCATCAGTTGGCAACGAAAACCGCAGTCGTTAAACCGTTTAACCAAACAGGAATACTGTATACCTTTCATTTTCTCCTACCTTCACGGACCAGCTTCGCAACCTTGCCATGTAGACTGACTGACCTGTCTTTCTCTCAAGGTGTGACCGATAAGTCATTTCTCTCTTTTTCTTCTGCTATATACATGTATACGGGCAAGTGTATACGGCATTCCGGAGCGGCTCTAAGCTGCACCGGATGAATGGACCGTCTTTTATTTGCTCCTGAAGAAAGCAGATGTAAGTGGATTGAGAGAAAGGTAGACGGTGATAAAGAGCGGAGAGAGATTAATGAGGATGACGATGAAACAAGTGCGTTCGAGAATAGAGGAGGAGCGGATAATAGTCTGCCGAGTGGAAATAACTTTTTTAATGACGGAGTTGAAAAGTTTTTTCACCAATTAGCAGGAGCTCCAGTATATTACGGGCAATCAATTACCAATTATCGCTATTATTTTAATAATGTTCGGTGTGAAGTGAATCTTGGAGGTTTGCATGTGTCAATTAGAAAGTCGTTGACAAACAGTGAACACTTACTATTCAATTCGATTTAGCGTTAGAAATTATGTTCTAACGTATCGATGAATTCTAACGGTTTAAAGTATAAATTATAGCAATTTAAAAAATTGATAATCATCCGTATATTTTTAGTCAGAAAGTGCAGATGGAATATTTAATTTCATCGCATCAAAATAATTGAACGTTTGCGTAGAGTCGTGATGTTTGTGAACTTTCACGCGTACGCTTCGTGCATGTTAACTTGGCACATTGAAGACCTGATGTTGATTGTCATTGCCGGTGACGCCAGCTATTCATTCGCACCGATAACCGTATGAAAGCGTCGGCAAATTCTGAGTTTGGACTTAATCTTCCAAAATCGAGATTTTTATTAGTTTTTTTAATGTATAATTATTCGAAAACATGATAATAAATTGGAATTAAATTAATGTAGATGTATTCATCAAACGATTATTTGCAGTTCAAAATTAAGGAATACTTCAATTATTATGAGTTGTCTTGTATGCGTTTTCAATATTTTTTAAAATACTGGCTCAAATATAAGTTGTATTTCATCTTTTCGGATTTCTTCGTAAAGGAACAGAAAAATATCTATAATTATTCCAATTTTTAAAATAAACACTTCGCTTTGCAAAGATAAATCTTATAGAAAGCTTTAGAATAATACTAATCTATCAGTTTTAAAATTTTTAATAACTATTTATTTAAAAACTTTCACAATAAAATGGATAAATTAACTAATTCTAATCTGAACGATGTACTTATTATATTCCTATGAAAATTCATAGATTTCTATTAATTAGTCAGTACAAGTATGAAGCTACAAAGAGTTTTCGCTGAATATCTTTTCCAATTTTTCTCAATTTCATATCAACAGCATAAATTTAACAACAACGTAATCGCTCAAAAGTGAAATTCCTCCTCGCTTCAAAGAGCTACATGCCTTTTTCAGTAATCGTTCAATAGCCCGCCGATGAAGAACGATATTTTTTTCAGATTATCCGGAATTCGAAAGACTAGAAAGTCACTTCATGAGCCTGCGATTTTCGACAATGCTTCATTGTCGCTGCAGTTCGCGAGGAAACTTAGCTAAAAGTAGAAAGTACCGCGAGCCGCGTTGACCTCCGTAATTGCCTGGATGAGGTCAGTGTCAGCTGCGCAGCTGTTCCCCGGCGGGAGAAGCATTTAGTTGCATGAACCTTGTCGGTAGGATCGTTTAACAGAACGCCCACAACGATTAAAGAGTGAAAGAGAGAGGTATACGCTGTGTGTAATTAGCAAGTCTCTTATAAGTGCATCCGCCGCTTTCCTTTGGATTGTTATTTATGAATTCTTTAGAAAGAATAGCTTGGCTCGGCTTCTTGCATTTTTAGGATCGTCGTTATTACTTTTTCATTTGAGCAAAGATACTTTTTGGAATGAAATTGATCTTTGTTTATAAAGGAATTTGAGCGGGTCGTTAATCCCACCAACTGTGTTTACGTTTTATTGAAAACTTTGAACAATATAAAAACTGAATTTATAGGCTTTTTGGAGTGGCATTCAAGTTAAATTCTTTCCTTATTACATAATTACAATCACTAGAAATTACAGTCTTTAACAATTAAAAAATACCCGAGTAACTTTACCCTGAATGAAATTAGTTTCTACTGCAGTTATAAAAGCAGACAAGAAATAGCATCAGTTAATGGGCTACGAAAAATTGGTCATCACATAACCGTAGATTCACTCAGAGCTGGAAAAGCTTCTAACGTAAATGACTGGTCAGTGATCCTGCATTTACAGACCTTCTCATGCAATACTTAAGTATTTCGCTTTAAACTTTATACGTGTTAGTGGACGTAATTTCTACAATCTGCCGTTTGAGATTGATTCCGCTATCTGAAAACGTAGCAATTTAACACATTTCTGGGATTAGATAAGAGCTAATCGCTGGATAGTTTTGGGAAATGGATCATGAACGTGCAAAGGTGTAGCTTTCTGCAGTAAAGAATGTAATAAAAGATTACACAATTCCATAATAAAACTTACCACGCAATTTTTTTTTAATCAAAGTAAAAACCGATTAGCAATTGAGAACATGCAGCCTCTCAAATTCTGATGGTCCGCGGATCCATCTCATCCTTCCACTAAGATATACACGCGGCTGCTTAGCCGGAGAAAACGGAGCAGCTGCCGCTTGATTTATCAGTCGCTTTAATGGTGCGTTCGCGCACCTAAGCGACATACCCAACCTACACGCTCTCGCACGCACGTGTCCTAGTTTGCGTAATCGCGGAATCACGGCTCTTTATGCAGCTCTTTATGCGCGTCCTCGATGCTTACCTCTCCGCAGTCTGGGCGATGGCGTGTAATTTTTATTTATTTATTTTTTTTTTTTGACGAATATTCGCCGACTATACCCAAGTATTTATAAGAGTCAATTCGTGTTTTGTTTTGGAGCTGATCTTTTTTGCCCGGTCGATTTACCGAGAAGAGCATTGAGAGGAAATTAGGTGAGATTAATGTTTTGTCAGAGCAAGAGACATTTATTCAATGTGTACGGCTTTTTGCCGAAGCATGCGTCGTTTCCTGTTCTAAATAGAATCTAGTGGCGATAACTGTTTATGTAACTGTAATTATTATCTATTAAAAACTCATTTCTTTTACTACTTCAGGAGATTGAAGCTGTAAAATTCCTCGTAAACAGAACCCTGATATTGAAATATTAAGGAAACTCAATGTAAACAGTCTTGCAACCGTTCACCAAAGATAATTACAATTTTAAAAACAGAATTAGTTCGTCAAGAGGACCTACCAAACCTTAAAGCACAACCCTTCGCCAATGCCATCCTTACGCAACCATCCCGAAACGTCCGGCATCGAGAAACAAAGCAAAAGCCTCGGACTCGTTAGCTTTTTCTATAGGCAGTCGGCCGCGAGAGACATACATCAGCGGACCGCGGCGGCGGCGCTCGTTAATCGCCCCGCGCGGCCTCTTCATCGCCAGGCATCCCGCGCACGCGCGAGACAAATGCACCGGGTATTATAAATCGCGCACGCCGAGAGGGGCCGATCTATCGCGTCTCGCGGGAGAAAAATCGGCGCGAGCGCGGCGTGCCTCGAGTGCCTTCGAAAAGGCTCGACCTCCTTAATTACACGCGGAAAGCTCGATCGCCGCGGCCGGTCCCCGGCCGTAAGAACCTGTTTCGCGAGAGCGAGGAGGCACCGACAAGGGAGGGACTTTTGCCGCCGCCGCTGCTGCTGCTCGCCGAGCGAGACTCGCTGCCTGCATTGTTGGCAGGCTTGCTTGGGAACGGTTCAAACGCTCAGATCGAAGGATGGCTTTTGCTTTCAGAGTTTTCGGGAGGAATGTGTGGACGGTTTATTAAGTAATCGCTCAGTTTTTAAATGGGGCTGCGATTTAAATCTGAGGGCCGGACGCAGTGGGAAGTGAAATTCGGGCTGTTTTTATGAAGCTGGGAAATTTAACTGTTGAAAAACTTTAATGATTTTATCAATATTATTGTGTCCTGTCGAGGCTGACATTATTTGTGAGGAACATAGCCAAATTTAACTAGCTTTAATTGGACCTATTTTCGATCATTTTCGATTTCAGCGGGAAGTATACGGAAGGAAAACGTGCGACGCTTTCGCTGGTTTATGAAACAACGCATTTGCTTGTTTAAAGCGAAAACACTTCGGGTTTGGCTGGTTAGGCAGCAACATAAAATTTGTTTTCTAATCTACTTATGTGGAAGTTGAAAAAGTAGAATACAGACTACTACTTACCGTGAAGATTATATGAAATAAAATGAGAACTTTTGCTTTTTCTTTTATAGATAACTAGGAATTGACGTTTAAATTAAAAATAAGCGGTTATTTATTGTACAAAAAACGGTTGTTATAAATACGTAAAAGTTTCAGACGGTGTACAATTTGTAACGTTACGCCGAAGTATAATGATGTGACTGTATAAGAACATTAGAACTTGTGTAACAGAAAAAAGTTAATAGGTATACTTACCGAGTTTAGATGCTTGCAATTCACAAACAAATTCCAACTTCTGCAATAAAACCAAACTAAAATTATTCATTAAAAACTAAAAGGATATCTTTTGCAACATGCTATCAAGTATTAAAAAATGTCAGTCGATACGTCCAGCCAATAGTTACGGAAAACCGTGAACCCGGTCACTCTCCTCCCCCCGAAAGATGCACCAGCCAGGCTCTTAACCGAGATCGCGCCGTTTTCCCAGGCCGGCTTGGCGCGTTACGCAACTCTCAGTCGCAACAGACAACCGCAGCACTACTTGACACGCTTCGCTGCTGCTTCATTCATTGAACTCGCGCGCACAAAACCGGGCCCGATGGACTCTCCAGCTCCCGAGCCCAGGAATTTCGCGCGGCACCTCGACGTCCGCGTCTATCGGTGCTTTGTGCGCAAGCCCGCGAGATTAGACGGACGGCCGGCATTTTCCCCCTTTTTTTTGTTGTTTTCGAACGAACGCGCCGTTGTGTATTTACCGGCTGCCGTTCGAACGAGATGTTGATGGCTCGGCTTTTTTCGAGGGAACCTCGAGCTTGACGTCGGTAATTTATGCGTGGGAGGAGCTGAATATTTTATGGGTCGTTGAGTGTTATGTAATGATCTGTGTAAGAGATAAGGATTAATTATGGATTGCACTTTTACGGTTTCTTTTGGAATGCGCCGAGTGCCGGAGGTTCAGATTTTTTTTTTTCACGGGCTTTTCAATTTCATCATTCGCGGAGGTGAAGTGTTTTGCGGGGTAATTAAGTGCTCTCGTGTTGTACAAATATTTATTTTGGAAAGTAAAGATTTGATGACACAAATAGAGAAGATCGTAATTTAATACATTGAAGCTTACCGACATTTACTTTAAAATGTTTATTACACTGATTAGAATACACTTTTTATTTTAATAATACGCAGAAAATCGTTTCCATTCCAATTAAAAAGAGAAATCCAAAGTATTGATTTAAAAGTTAAAAGCCAAAAGGAACCGAAATATCCTAATTAAAATTCCAGTCGCCTCGAGGCAATAATTGGCGTACAGTAATCAAAGGCACGACCTGCTTCGCATAACGTTTCAACCGCGCCAATAATAAACACCTTCTCTTTAACTCGCGACGCGTCGCCGCGAGAGTAGCAACTTTATTGAGGAACTTATTAACATTCACCATATCCCGAGTCCTGTACCGCAAACGTCTTAATGCCCCCCTAAAAAAGCGGAGACGCCACCAAATAAAGGAATAAAGCCCCGTCGAGGAGGAGCCGCGGCCATTTTTTGCATGAGCCGGCTGTTTAATTGTCTTGGCGCGAAACTTGCCGGCTCACTCGATATTTTGTAACTGTAAAACGGCGCAAAGTCAATTTGGCGCTCTCTCTCTCTCTCCCTTTCTTTTTGCGCTGACGAAAGCCCGGAGCGAAAGATTCTGCGCTCAATTTGCTAGGCGAGATATGTAGGTTTTATTAAACGCTCGACACGGTGATTCGCGATCGTTTCCTTTTTAATTTTAGTTTCATCGTGGCGCGATAAAAACTAATGATTTGGAAGTCAATTTTCTGGGCTACGATTGCTGATTGAACTATAGATTGAATTTTGTACGATAGTAAATGAGTTAACTTTTTTTATTGGGAATTTATTTCTCGAAAGGAAATTTTGTTTCAAATCTGATATGTCGCGAGAAGTACGTTGCTATACTCCCACATATTTTTTTTCTCCTTTCTTAATTTAAACACTGAATTACTATATAGGAACAAAACATATAGAATCACTCAGTTTCCTCTCTCTCTATCTCTTGTGCTTTTTATTCAGGCACATGAGTGACCATCCTCTTAATGATGATTAACTGCTACCGCCTCTACAAATTATCTAATTTTTATACATGTACAATTTAGTTTTACTTTCTTTTTCAAGGATGCGTTACAATTGTTCGTTTTTGTGTTAGCTAGACAAATAGGATATCGGATTGTTATAATTATTACATATTTTTTTAACTGGGAGTTAGCAAATATGTACTTATTTACTGACTCTTTAAACATATATTGAAAATACAATTTATTGATGAATATAATACGCGGTACATTTATTTGTAAATGCACTAGTTTTTTATATAATTATACAAAGATTCGCCACGTAATATATTATAATTTGTATCTTAATACTTTTGTACCAGAATAGCTTATTATGAATAATAGTTAGAAAGTGTTGAAAAAACGTCGTTAAAACATTATACAATAAGTTTAAAAATATTACGAACGATAAAAAGTATCACAAGTATTATCTAACGTGATGTCTCTTGGAAGTAAAAAACATTGTGTCCGCTACAGTTTCCACGTAAAAATTAAGTTATTATTATAAGAAGAAAGAAATAGCGAACTGTTTCAGATCGTTACGCTCTATTACCACACTAATTACAGCCTTAAAGTCTTCATCTTTAATGACAAGCATCATACGTCATTTAATTTCCTCTACAATTATAATTCATCCATGTGTTTCTTTTCTTCATATGCGCACACATAAATTAGGTAGCTCGCAGATTGCAGCCGCATTAATTGCAATTCACATCTTTTCTTCAGAATATCCAGCCCAAATGTTGAAAAGCTTGTCCAGCCAAACGTCATTTGTAAGTTATACAATACACTAGGCCAAGCATTCGGAAAATCCAGCCCATAACCGTACCGTCGATAAAAAGCCCGCATTCTATCGCTCTCCGCAAAAGGCTCAGGAGCGAAAACAATCGTCTCTCTCTCTCTCTCTCTCGAGCTCCCGCGGAATCGGAGGCCTGCATATCCGACTATCATCTCGGCGGCGAGTCCGCGTTTCTATGCGCGCCGCCTACGTGAATCGAAGCCTCGCCGAATCTGACAATTTCTCAGCGATGTCACGACTCGTACTCGTGTAAATGCATGCGAGAGCTCTGGGAGAGAGAGAGAGATGCATTGCCGGCGGCCGTGGAAAGAGCAAAGAAATGTGTGGCGTTCGCCTCTTCCACCGTTCGACTATGAATTCCGTTACGCGCGTACTTGTACGGTGTGTCCTTTCTTTCTCCGTCTTTCTTCGCCTCTGCCCGTCTCTCCTCTCCTCCGCCGTCGTTCGCCGCTTTTTCCACGTTTCTTTTTACGATCTCCTTATCTCCTAAGGACGTTACAAGCTATAATTGCTCTCTCAATGAATGGTCGAAGGTATTTTTTTTACAGCTCCGTGAAAAGGTTTCGGAAGGTGCGCGGGTTATTCAATATTTTTGTAAAAGTTAATAAAAATTCCGTAATTATCGCAATCCAAAAAGGCAATAAAAACAGTGTGAGAAGCTCCACCTGACCCAGAACAGCTTTACAGATTGCAGAAAAAGAAGCTGCACGAAGCGTATTTAAATCAGGCGATTCTGCTCACGGCTTTCCGATTTCTCGTCCATCTTGCGCGAGGCACAATTTTCCTCGGTGATAATGACCGCAAAAAAAGAAGGCTCACGCCAGCCATCTATCACCTAAACAACGTGACGCTTACATGTACACAGGAGAGTCGATGAACCTGAATCTCCACCTCTCCGCGTTTCGAACGCCGCTCGCCGGCTTAATTGCCGCGAGGCATTCGATTATGGAGGCCCGTGAGAGAGTCGAGATAGCCATCTCTCCCTCCCCCCCCCCTCCCGACAGGTGTAAGAGAGGAGACAAAACCGGGAATCGAAGGCACGCGTGCGCCAGACGGGCCTGATTGTTTATGCGCCGTTTATGCCGAGCCTTGAACTTGGGTTCTTTCTTTTATAAAAAAAAAATGGGTTTATCGGAGGAGTCTTCTCCCTGAAAATACTTGGCGTTTTCGTGCGAGGGACATTCCGCACGCTGTTAGAGCGGACAATGGGGAGGCGAGGAAATTCTTTCGGAGAATGCTTTTGCATTTCTGCGCTTACTCGAATGCCGGTTGTATTGTGGACTTTCGAATTTTATTATTAGTACCTTCGATTTGTATGTTTGAGGTGTTTTTCTGCTGATTGTTGTAGCAGCGGCTGTATAAACTCCATATTTAACTTATTACTTATGTCTTCAAGAGTGGTTTCTTATTTATCTTATAAACTATTATTATAGCTACTGCGGAATTTAGTATTCACATCAGGTCCTAATTAAACTTGTTATGGCAAAAATATTGAAATTCTGATGTCCACGAGAGAAATTGCAGTGCTTTCTTGCACACTTTCTCTAATATGTGCGTACGCAATTACCATCTTCATTACGAAACTGTCACGAGCACGTCAAGAAAAGAATTTGAAAGTGCACGCGACAGCGCCTAATTTGATTGCAAATAAAGAACAACAGAAACCTTTAGTTACTTAAGTATGTTAATATTTTCATATAACATTTTCTATTTGCGTACTTGCAAAGTATTACGTAAAAATAGTCACTGTAGAACACTTTAAGCTTAAAAATATGTAACAGCAATAATCCATAACGTGCAGTAATCAGGTATTGTAGGCTTTCCAGGAAGTAAATTTTAAGAAGTTTGTGAATGCGGGTACAATAATGGTGAAAAGCATGTCTTTAGCGTTATAGGACAAAAGTACAAAATTTTTAAGTGTAGATGCATTCGATAAAAGCTTTTAAATTTCACCTTTGAGTTTAATAGCTTTTATTAGAAACTAGTATGCTTTATTACAAAGATGCATTCGATAGAAGCATTCGAAAAAGATAATAATAATTACTTTATTAAGCATTAGCAAGAATTCAAAAAAATAATGATTAAATGCATAAAAGCAGATGACTTTAGAGAAGCTTAACCTACTCGAAAGAATCCGCAGGAAAGCGTCAGCTGCACACCGCACGCGAGACTTGCCTGCCTCTTTCTCCCTCCTTCCTCTTAATCGTGGGCGTTCGATTAAACGATTCCCGCGGAGAAGCTCAGGCACTAAAACATCCTCCTCTTTCTCCCGCGAGAAAACAGCTGATCAGTCGACAATGACCCCATCTGCAATAAGACGCGGGTCAATGCAAGTTTCGAGAGACTTTCTACTTTTAGCCAAGTTTTCTTGCTCGGCTCTCGGAGACAATGCACGACGGGTAAAACAAAAATTTATACACAAGTAGCTGCTTTCTACTCTCTAAAAATGTCGAAAGAATTTCAAGAACCACTTCTTTACCGCGGCGCGCGGATGCTCCTTTGGATACAAGTCCCAATCAAGATTGAATTGTCAGTTAAGGCTGATAAACTATTGGGGAAAACAAAAGGACACTAAAAAATAATGAGGTTACCAAGAGGTTTCACTTATTGTGCAGGAGTTAATGGTTCACCCTTAGGTGTTAGAGGATGATCACGATTTATGTTTAGGGCTTTTCCTTGCAGTTTATATGTCGGTCTTGTCTAACTTTATGGAGGACAATCAAAAGAAAGTGTATGTATTTGTAGTATAGCAATATTTATTATCCATTATTTATTAAATTAGAATCAAGATTGATAAACATTAATATAACACGGAACAAAGTGAAAATTTTGGGGTACGTAGTATAGGGACGTAACTTTGTGTTTAAATGTAAATACACCGTTAAGTTTTTTTTTTAAATTACCTAAATAAGTTATTTCTATTTATACACTTTATTTGTGTAACTGAATAAATCTTGATTGACGTTATTACATATGCAGAGTTGATATATTCATTTCTTCATATTCTCTTTTCTTTCCTCGCTACCTGCACTGAATGTAGGTGTAACAACGTATAATTTATCAGCAGCATATAATTTCGTAGAATGAAAAAAACATAAGTATATGACTATTCAATTTAAGGTAGGTTTTCTTTCAATCTTCCAAAAGAAGAAATAGTGTCAATAGAGTTCTCGCAGTACACATCATAATGTGTGATTTTCAACGTAAAGAACTCTAACTGAAAAGTAAAAACTTGGAATCTCGGAAAATTTTGGCGCAATTCATTTTTAGAGAAAAAAGTTAAATTCATTCATTTATTTAGAATCACTCCGCAGATAAATTGGCTGAACGCTTATTCGTAAAGCTTGATTAACTTTGACGTACATTAAGCTAGTGTAGCCACTTCATAAGCCCATGATCAAACCATCTGCATATTTTGTTGCTAATTTGTTTATGCTGCAGCCGTTCTCGAGAAACCATGGATACGCCAACTCTTTGTACCTCCTGAGGTTATAAATAAGATATCGATACCAGACTAGTGGCATAATTTTTTGCTAATTTCTTGCTCTTCCAGAGGTGCAACCATCAATTGCCAAAACTCACCATAATAGGTCAGGAGATACAGAGTGGGTTAAATTAGCGTATGTATTGTTTCTTAAGAACGGCTGGAGCAACAAAACCGAGTACGGCGTAGTAAATTAGCAACAAATTAGCAACAAAATATGCAGTAGGTTTATAAACAAATATTAATTATTGCTGTGCTAGCTTAGTTTTAAGTTAGCACGAGCTACGTTAGCTTAATATTAAGTTAGCGTATTCATTGTTTTTCAGAAACAACTGGAGTAACAAAATCGAGTACGGCGTAACAAATTTGCAAAAAATTAGCAACAAAATATACATATGATTTGACCATGGGCTTATGAAGTCGCTACGTTGGCTTAATATACTTTTAGCTTTACATCATTCTATTATTGTAAATACTAAACTTGTACTCTTTCAATTATTTGTGATGTATTATATCCACTATATATTATATCCTTTTTTTATTGAAAACAGCTGAAAAAGTAATTCTGACCTGTGACAACTGATCTTTTTTGATGGCTTCTCTTAGCATTACATATCTGATCAGTTTACAAGTTAGAATAATTCACAAAAACTACACAGTTAAATGAAAGATTATTAAAAAAAAATCTCATAGTTTTAAATTACTAATTTTTAATCGACAACTCGCCATCTCAATCTGGAAGAAAGTAAACCTCCTCTGGCTTGAGCCTGAAACAGTCCTTGACTCGAGCGCAAATTGCTACCTTTCGACGCAATAATTATCGCTGAATTCGAGTGGGCCGTGACTTATCGCGCGCGGAGTAATAAAATTCCGAGAAGCGATCTCAAAGGCAGCGCTCGCGCTTTCACGTTATACTCATCTCCTGCATCAGCAGGAGCAGCTCACGGCGGCGATTCATAATGCATTCATCGGGCACGCGTGAAAGTTTGCACGCATCGCGAGAGTGAGCGCGCGCGCGCGCGGCTGCCGCCTAATTAGTTTATCGACGGAATAGAAAGGCACGCAAGTTCTCACGAGGATTTTCGCTCGTCTTGTGGGACTCGCGGACGATTTCGATCGGCGAGTTTTTTGCCCTTGAAGCGCCTTAGCGCCGAGAGGCGCGCAGTGCTTTTTAAGGAGATCGGTAATTGAAATCGGCCGAGCGCGGTAGAGAGGCCTTGCCGAGCTTCTTGCTGAAAATGAAATTCGTTCGGTTGCCCCTTCCTTTTGTGTATACATCAAGAAGTCGTACTTTATATCCACTTTTTGAGCTATTTATAGAGCTATTCACGAGCTCGCACGTAATTGCGTAATTAAGTGCATCAAGAATGAATTGTTTTATTCCGCGCGGTATCACGCACGCCTGCACATCAGTGCGAGTCTAACGACCGATTTAGAGGATTTACACTTTATAACAGCTGGGTGAACGCTCGTGCAGCACTTCCGAGCGATTGTATAGGAGAAGCACTTTTATGCATTCGAATCCATGTAAAAGGAAGAGCACTGTTTTCAATTTTCAGATATGAAAGATTCAAGATCAATTAATAAATTTATCTTGTGCGCATATAATGCGCAAGTGGTTGCGGAGATTGAAATCGAATTTATTCTATGTAAATTCCTAGCGCGGGTTTTTAAAGACGTGCAAAGCGAGGGAACCGATGAAATCGACAGGTGCGATGAAAGCTGCATGAATCAACTTTTGTTGTAATAAGGTCCCGCGAGAACGCCGCTGAGAACCGAGAAAATGTGTCACGAATGAAATTCGAAATGCAATTTTTCGCTTCGCGAGTGAAAGCTTAATGTTTATTTTTTCTGATTTTACGCCGATACTTAGGCTTGGACAAGTACGTGAAAAATGGCAAATTATTTTGATTCATGGGTAATTAATACGTATATCGAAATGCCTTATTATTATGCATTTCTTTAATCTCTTACATTTGCATTATCAAGAAATCAGAATTCATATTATCTTTCGAAATTTGATTTAATAATTTTTGTACAAGATACTGCATGACCAAAAAGGTTAGTTCCTCGAAGTCATCTTTAATTATGTTTATCCACCGCTTAGAAAAACGGAATGAGAAGTCATAAATCTTGATTATGTCAAATTAAGGTTTGCTTGGCCTTAATAGACGCAATTTTATCATCTTAATTATACTTCGGTTTGACTGAGAGATATAAATTTGCAATAATATTATTCGAATAAAGATGACGATGAATGGAAATTTAACCCTTTTTAATGACGTTAGAATAAAAAAGTAACTTAATAAGTATAGCTTTCTTCTGTTTTTTCAAGCTATACAATTATAGACTTGTATAATCTGAATCATAATAAAATCAAAAGTAATGAGCACACTTCCAGTTGGATGAAATTAGTATGAAAATGCGCAATATAAAAGATCAAGCTCTGATGTTTGCGCAAACGCGGAAACACAATTTAGTTAATAACAAGAAAAACCTTAGTGTAATTGAATTATTAAATTCAGAAGTAGAGATTTTCATTAGAATTAAAAATTGATGATTGTTCAAGTTTTTCTTCACTTGTAATATTACTCAATTATATATTTACAATTTTATTGCTTCAACGATGAATGACGCAAGAATTCATAATTTATTATATAGATTAGGGAAATTAAATCTACCAAAACAAAAAAGTGAAAATTAAAAAATAATTCATATACTTGATGTTTACTGCATCTAAATTCTTTTGATTTTAAACAGGCTTTGTTGTGAAGTAAATAAATCACTAAAGATATTTTAATAAAGACAATAAGTTCCGTTTATCGTTCAAATATTGAACAGCCAAGTGACATATATGCAAGGGACACTACTTACACACTTGGCCTTAAATCGGCCAACCACGAAACAAAAGTTGCTCTTTTCATTAGTTCGCCGACAATACATCGGAATTCGCGCAACGTAGCTTCCCCGCATAGACGCGACGCCGCGGCTTTTTAAGCGGGATAGAAAGTCACGACCCAAATCATTCCCCCGGTCGCGGCGCGTACACACACATCCATCTATCAAGAGGCTGCAAAAGTGTCTATTAATCGGCAATGATCGCGGATAATCAATCGAGCCTCTTATAAACAATCCGAACGAGAACCGAGCCGCCTTTCATTCGGCGAAAAGAGCCGAAATCCGTCGTGCGTGTTAAAAGAGCAGGCGCCGGCGGCGGAAGAGCGCGAGCTTAATGACGCGCGAGAAAAGAGAGTTTAAATTGGGAGGCGATCGGCGAATCTCGGCGGGTAACTCCATCGCGTGCACGATCGTCTGCACGCGGCCGCATAGTTCTCGCGATCCGCTGCCGGCGGAGCTCCGCTGACACAGTTTCTCTCGTGTGCACGCTTCTTCCGCGCGCGCGGCGCGTTGCACACGCCATATTCCATCGCGCACAGGGTTTCTCTCGGTCCTTGGTTTCGATATCTTTTCTCTGGGGCCTCTTTCTTTTTTTCCTTCCTTTTTCCAGGCGCCGGCTTTTTGCTTTTATCGGAGACGCACACTGACACACTTTGCTCGCTGATACGGATTTGTTTGCCCAAGCTTGAATGTCGGTAAAATCTGGGATACGAGCGAGAGTAAAAATGCGGTTAGCTGAAGAATTTCCTATTATTTAAACGAAGTAATCAATTTCGAGCGAGGAACTATCCTGAAAAAATGAACTCGTGCGTTGAAAGTTAACGAGGAGATTGGCCAAGCTCCTAACCACATTCTGATGCTTTACTTTACAAGAAACAAACGATGTATTTTATCGAGCAATCTAACAAATGTTTCCCTTCCAACGTATAAACGACATCGTATTACATCTAATTTCTTGGGACGTACACATAACGTTCAGCAAATGCCTCAATGCACGAAGGAGAGATTTACAACTAACGACAGGCGCCGGGGCTGTACTTATCTATTACTATAATTACCCAGATTTTATAAATAGGAATCGATCGCCCACTATTATAAACCGCAAACTCGAGATCGAAATAAACGACGTCTACCCCGAGTCTTCGACTTCTTTCCCGTTTGCTCCTTCCTCCGGAGAACAACCACTGCTGCATGTTAGGTCTAACCGGCGCAACATAACCGGTTTTTTTATTTATACAAAACACAACCGCGCGAGTTGTCTGGCGGTAAATATTTTCCAGAAGGAAATGCAGGGCTCCAGCTGCAATAAATTATTTTTGTCGTGCTGTTTTTCTTATTCGAGAAATGAAGTAAATGAGATTTATTTTCATCTTTCGTGAAGTTGTACTTTATTTCTCTGAGGAGTGAAAATAATTTTAACGAGGCGATATTTTGCAAATCGTTTAAATCGTTCTGAAATTTCTGTTCAAGTATTTTCAAGCTTTAATGAAATGAATCCTTATGGTAATAGAAAACTGATAAATTTTATAGATTCTTATCTAATTTCACCTGTCAACTTTTGCTACGTTAAAAATTTTTTTCCAATCTAATTTTTAGAATTAAAATTTAAACTGCCCCATTTAATTGCAGATTTGAAAGAGGAGACAAATCGATGTCGAAACCGAAGACGATGCTTCGCTAAAAGAGCCACGGGTCCTCGACAATGGAGCCCCAGCCGGATAAGCACGGCGTTTGCGGACCGTCCGAGGATTTCGTGACGGTGGTGAACGTCGAGTCGATGCCACCGGCCGAACGCTCCGCCGAACGCTCCGCCTCGCGTACGTCCGAAGCCTTCGTCATGGTGCTGTCGATCGGCGACAAGCAGACCGCCGGCTCCAGCAACGGAATCGTCGATCCAGCCCATCCGGAGGAGGAGGTCGAGGTCTATCGACTGCCCGGGGAGAGACTCGGATTCGGCCTCAAGTTCGAGGGCGGCAACAAGACGTCGGAGAAGGTGCGACGGCTGTTTATTCAAAGCTGCGCCGAGCAGAGCCCTGCTAGTCGAGCCAAGTGTTCCTGGGGCAATCTCGGGGAAGGCGATGAGGTGATTTATTTTTTTACATTGTCGTTTATTGGAAGAAATTCAAATTTTACGTATTAGAACTCGATTTTTTAAGCAATTTGAAATAATGTACAAGGTGCTTTCGGATTTTGAAAATTTGATATTGAAAAAAATTATTGATTTCTTCAAAGTCAAAGGCGCGTGAGAGAAAAACGAAAGCAGATAAAGTATACAATTCAGAAAATGTGCACGTAGCTACATCCGATAATCTCATGAAATTTTATAGATCCTAATAACGGAGTATCAAGAAGATGAAGT
This sequence comes from Ormyrus pomaceus, assembly GCA_900474385.1. Classification (NCBI taxonomy): domain Eukaryota; kingdom Metazoa; phylum Arthropoda; class Insecta; order Hymenoptera; family Ormyridae; genus Ormyrus; species Ormyrus pomaceus. Next base: position 54,256 of record UCOM01000048.1, read on the forward strand.
AAATGTGATTATAACCTCTTATTTTATGTTCCCTAAAAAAGACAAAGTCCATAATGAATGTTTAATTAAGTCAATATTTTTTATACTAACTTTATTAATGCCGAAATAAAATTGCCAATGCCGCAAATAATTGAATTACCAAACAAAATTTAATTTCCTTTTGTTATAAGATGAAACTTTTTTTCTATACATAATTTTATTTCAAACCAAATGCATGCGTTTGAAACATCCACGTGAAACCTGAAAAAATTAAATCACTTTTGCTTCTTGCAAAAGCAAAATTTCCATCGCGAACAACGAACTAAACAGCCTCTGATCCTCAGGTGCTGTCGATCGACCAGTTACCGGTGACGCAAATGACGCGGCTGGACTGCGTGCGTCGGCTGAAGGAGTCGCAGCTGGTGCTGAAACTGATGGTCCGTCACCGGGGAGCCCTCAGGCCGGAGGTCGTAAGCGCCGAGCGAAAGCTCAGCGGTCAGCAGGAACCCCAGGGGAAGAAAGTGCCACCGGAACTGCCCGCGGCCCCGCCGCCCGTGCCCCCCAGGAAGCTCAGGCACTTGACACAGGCTCAGTCCGCCGCCAATCGAGGACTCGCCGACGGCGAAGCCAGTCCGGGTTAGTTTTTTTCCTCGTCCTGATTTTAACCGCCTTCTTCCGCGGTTTAGAAAGTACGCCGATTTATTTTATTTACGGGATCGACTGCGAGGTGAAATAATTTGGAAGCGTCGCTTGGGCTTTCTTTCGAGGAATGACTTGTTAAATTTAGAAAATAACAGTTTTCTAAATAATGTAGTTGCACGAAATGTTTAAAGCTACGGAAAATAATCGCAACAAAGAGTATTATGGCAAGGTTAGAACTTATCTTAAATATCTACATCTTGGATGCATCTTCTGCTCAAGACTACAATGAAATTGTAGTGTTTGTAAACGCATATTAAAAGACTTTTTAAGAAAGTTAAAGTAAATAATGTGCAAACACTTTGAATACAATAGAAAGTGTACCGACGCTTATTAAAACGCTCTTTAGAGGCTGTTGTTGCATTAATTTTCATAATGCGTGTGTAAGTTGTTCTTTGTGTTTCAGTGTTACATTTCTCACAATTAAAATGCGTATGTAAACTGCTTTGTAAAACTGTGTTAAGAAAACTAGCCAAGTAGTTCATGCTTATATATTACATTCAATCTATAATTTCAATTTCAATTTTAAAATACTGATTATTTATAAAATTCTTAACTTATTTCGCAGCAATTCCTAAAAAAAATTTCTTATTATCCATAAATTGTTATATTTACCTCTACTAAAGTATTTCTAATAAAATTGTCGTCAAATTGGACGCGATCAATGTATTTAATAAAAAATAAAATTTACATAGGCCAAATTTAAAAAATAAAAGGATGCATGCGTCAATTGAATTTAGAACTAACTCAAACGATTTTTCCAGGAACAAAACGACCTTGGGACAGTCCAAAATCAGGTGGATCCTCGCAAAACGGATCACCTCAATCGCAAGCCAGTTATCGTAGTGCTGCAAGCAGCGTCAGATCCAGCAATTACGAAAGTTGTGCGTCTTCACCAGCTAAAAGCGGTCCCGGATCAAAAAACGACAGTCCGAAGGATTCGCCAAAAGCTCACGTGTCTCCGGTGCTTAATAAAGCGAAACAGGTAATGCTATAAATAAAATCAAGCTGCCCTCTTATTACCATTCCACCGAATGCCGTTTTCTATTTCAGCAACGCAATAAGAGCGTAGTTCTTGCCAAACTGTATAATAAACTTCATTGCAAAACGGCTTTAATTCTACTGTTCCCCCAAGCGCTGAACTAACAATTATCACCGCGATTACCGCTAATTCTCGTAATTTTTGCAGGAGCCACCGGCGGAGGCACAGTCGTATCTAGACGCTCGTTCGCAGGACGGCTCGAGTACCCACGGCAGCACCTCGGACGACACGAGCAGCTCCCTGTCGACGGTGGTCGATCGTTTCTCGAGCTCGGATCGATTCTCCACCACGTCCACGGCGTCCACCACCTCGGAGCAATTGTTCCACCAAGACAGTCGAGTCACTCCACCTGAAATAGACATCGGAAGCAGCCACGACGCCCTCCTGGATCTAAAAAACCCGGCGGACTTTCTGCTGACGCGACTGGCTAATTCCGAGGCCAGGACGCACGTCGAGTCGCGGGGAGACGTCGAGCGCGTGACGGCGGTAGTGGCGCCCAACACCGTCTTGATCGAGGAGACACCTGCGCTTCAGCCTCCGTTGAGCTTCCAGGACGCTCCTTTGAGCTATGGGCACGAGCCACGTCCGGGCATATTTTATACGGCAGATCTGGCTGCAGATTCGAGGACCCATTTCAGACCCATAAAAGACGACGCCGATGTGGTGGAGAAGGTCTTTAACGGAGACGCGAAGGATGAGGAAATAAGATCTCCTCCTGTTTTACCTGTTAGAAATCACATCAATCGCATACCTGTCAATCAACAGAAGCAGCAGGAAAAGGAAGCCGAAGAAGCATCGAAAATGCCAATGTTGCCTCCTAAACCAATGCCCAGGAAGGACGTTAAGGCGAAGAGAAAGAGGCCACCACCTCCACCACCACCACCGCCTAGGCGCGAGCCTCCTCCACCTGTTCCCGAGGCAAGAAATATTGTAGAGAGGAAGGAAGACGAAAAGAAGGATGACGATTGTAGAGAAGCAAATGCTAACGATGTACAGGAAGAAAATAAGGACGTTAAATTCGACGACGAAAAAGGCCATGAAGCTGAAGTGCCTCCTGCTGAGACTAAACATAACGACGAGAACGCGAACGAAAAATCGGACGATCTAGAACTGGAGCACAAAACGAACAAAGTACTAGAAATCGTAGAGATGAAGAAAGCAAAGGCTCTGTCGCCGCAGAAGCCGACCTCGAGGGCCTCGGACGAGTGCGAAGTACCTGAACGAGGGTCGGAGAATTCCGCCAACGACGGCAGAGCTTACCAAAACAGCGTCGAGCTGAAGAACAGCCTGAACAGGGAGATGCTGGCTGACACGAAGGGCAGCACCAGCACCATCTCCTTCGAGCTGGAAGACGATTCCGAGGACGAGATGACCGAGCTCGTGTCGAAGGAGATCGAAACGAATGTTAAGCTGGCGATCATCGAGAACGAGGCGAATTTTACGAACGACAAATTGACGAGTTACGAGAGAGAGGAGATCGTCAACCAGATTGTCGAGCAAATCGTGCAAATAGACGAGAATAATGAAGAATCGCGACTGATAGCTGTTATTAGAGACGAGATGAGGGACATGGATGTGGATGAAGATGATTTGACGGATGAAAGCGACGGGGATGATTACTATTGGCAGAGCAATCTGGCTACCATCGGAGAAGAGGAGGAAAATAATTCTTTGGAATACGAAAATGCGTACGTTTCTGGATTTTCAGCTTGTAGAATCGTATCGATATGTAGAGATTTGATGAAAGATTTTTTTGTAAATTTAAATGTGGAATGTTCAATTTTTGAGGTGTTACTTGCCATTGTTAATTGTTATTATTTGCCGTTATTCATAAAATAGCTTAAAATTGACTGAATTTTTGTTACAGTGGCTTAAATAATGAAAATACTATGTTTATTTCAAGTATGAATCTGAGTTTATGAAAATTGGAATATTTGGTTAAATGTGATTGTACCGACCAGGAGAGTCTCACTTGTTTAGGTCACGGATTTTGTTCAAACTGTGGTATATGTTTTCTAATGTTAAAATATGAAAGACGCCGCGCGCGTTTGGCCTAACGCTTGATTTTTCAATAGTTATGAGCCCTTTTATCGAAAAGCTAAGAAAAATTGATTTTTGTTCAATCACATATAACTTTTCAACTATTAACTGTAGAGTATTTTAACTTACGGCATTTGAAATGAGGTCAGATCCTATCGATTAAAAAAAAGACATCCAAAAATCTTTATTTGTTCAAAAGTTATAGCTAAACAAAAATTTGTAATAAAAGAAGCTAAAAGTACTTTAATGGTCATTTTTTATTCGGCCATAACTTTCGAACAAATGTAGATTTTTGGATGTCTTATTTTAATCAATAGGATTTTACCTCATCTTTCAAATACCGGGAGGTAAAATACTGTGCAATTAATAGTTGGAAAGTTAAACGCGATTGAACAAAAATCGATTTTTCTTAGCTTTTCGATAAAAGAGCTCATAATTTTTGAAAAATCGAGCGTTAGGCACGCGGCTTCTTTCATGTTTTAACATTAGAAAACATATCCTAAAGTTCGAACAAAATTCGTGACCCAAACAAGTGAGACTCTCCTGGTGAGAGAAAAAAAAGAGTAAAAATTCATTCTTTTTATCGTTATTTCAGATATAAGAAGAAAAATAAAAATATTTACTGTATATTTTGAATTAACTTCAATTTTTGATTTTAATATTTACTATTCAGATATAGTAAAAATTATTATTTTTCTTCTCATATCATAATTTTCGATTGTAATATTAAAGTAAATATTCTTATTTTTCTTCTCATATCTGAGATAACGATACAAAATAGTAATTTTTACTCCTTTTTTTCTTTCAGTGTAGTGTGAAGATTTTAAAATTTTATTTTTTCGGTAAATATTGATTTTCAGAAAATGAAGCAACAATGAAACGGAGATAATAAAGACAGAGAAGTTGCAGAGGAGAAAAAATGAAATCAGAGAGAAAGTAAAAGAATCAGGAAAGTGGGCGCGTTTTACGAGATTTTCTGACGCATTATCTTAAAATTAAGTTGTTTTCAAAAGTTCGGAATTGCTCGAGCTTCATATCGTTAAGCAGCAATATAAGGCGCATTCAATTATTTGTTCAACTTAAGCTTTTAATACGACTTTCCAGAATAGCCGAGCGTCAATAGGACAAGTCGTAACAACTGTGCACTCGGGGGACGAACTTCAAAAATAGAAGATCCCTATTTCTAGTGCTTCAAAATGCCTGTCTAAAATTATATAAACGCTTTTCACGGGCGATAAATATTTTCCCAGTAGGAGAAAATGTCGCCGCATCGGAGAGTCGGTGCACCGCTGCAGCACAGGTATACGCGCGCAGATGGATATCGGCTCGAAAAAGTCTCGCACTCGTTATCATGCCCGGGCTCGCTTTAACAAGAAATAATAATAAGCAGGCCTAAATATAAATTCAAGGAAACAAACGAGCAGTTGCTTTGGAAAAAAGCGGAGCGCGCCAGCAACATTCGTTATCAACGCATGCACTTATTTCCGAGCGAGAGAGAGAGCGAGGCTAAAACGCATTGCGCGCGCGCCGTGCACACATAACCCACGGCGCGTATTTCCATAAGTCCAGCGGCTAAAAATAAAGCAGCGCTGCGCCTCCTAACGAAGTAAAAATAGCGGCCGCGAGCTCATTTAAATGGGCTTAATAATGGAAAGTGCATTATTTCGAGGCGATGCGCCGCAGAAAATATCATTAGTTTTCTAAGCTGAGAAAAGGAGAGTCGCGGAGGCCCGGGAGAAATGCCTCCCTCCTGGCGTTTCGGTCGTAATGTATTCGGGCATGAAAGCGAGGTAGGCGGGCGGGCCGGACAGCGACGACAAAGGCTAGCAATGGTTATCCATTGGATTATTCCGTGGCTTCTCCCTCCGCCGCCGCCGCCGCCGCCGCCGCCGCGATCCTCCCGGCCAAAGTGGCTTTTCTTATTCCGCGGCCGGCGGAGCGAGAGAGAGAGGGAGGAAAGAACAACCGCACTAACGAGCCGCTAACGAGCGAGCGACCTTATCCCTTCGATTATATGTCCCGGAGTGTCCTTCGGGACATTACTCCAGAACAGCGGCGGCGGCGGCGGCGGCTTATGCGGAAACTGGTAAGTCCATTTCTTCCCTCCCCATTTCTCTTGTTTTTCTTATCGCTCGGCCACGCGAGAGATAGAGAAACCCCGAGCGAAACATTGTATTCCGGAGCGCCAGGGGAATCTGCACTTTTTCCGAGCGCGACTCGACTGCGGCTCTTTGCTCCTCCGGCTTGTAACGATGATATTGCGGCTCCCCGGGACGTTTTATTCCTAAGACTCCCTCGTATAAGATAAATAGAGACTTTTGCGCGGGGCGAAAAAGCCGAGGCAGCTTTTCTTGCCGGCGACGAGCCCCGTTGCTTTCTTTTGCGTCGCCACGCATGAGATCGAATATCGAACACGTGTTTTCAGGACCGCGAGCCGCTCGATAGCAATTATTTACGGCCCCACTTTTTACAGACGCGCGACGCTGCTTAGCGCTTTTATTCTGAGATTAAGCGCAAAAAATCACCTTTTTCGAGCCTCGGGATAATAATTTACAGCGGCAACTGCCTGGAAATAAGTCGATAGACGTTAAGCGCTTTAATTTAATTTACTGCGCTTGTAAAATCGACATTTAATAAGGAAGTTGAGCACCTAATGGCTCTGCTAGTAATCACTGCGAGATAAATAGACGGTTGACGCGCAATTCGTTACGCAACCTTTCCAAGTTTTCCAACAAAAGGATTTACAAAGTTTTAATTAATTAGCATCTGATTGAAGCAGGCGATAACGATCGGAAGCGCAGAAGTGCGGAGCAGCACGCCTCCCGCAATAAAGATATATAGTTGGCGCAAAACTCGTTAACACCAGGCGGTAAAGACGGCGCGCGCGTCTAGGGCTGCGAGAGCATCTTGATTGAAATCGAGGAGGCGCGCGGGAAGCTGTTAGCGCGCGGCGGCGGCGAACATCAAAACTCGAGTAGGCGGTAGGAGCTGCGCATCTACGCGGACCGCTACCGGGCAAATGAGAGTGCGCGAAGAATATATACGCCTTCCCTGCGTTTCATCTTCCGTAATAATTCGTAATCTCGCACGTGCGTTTCGTTGTTGTTTCGGCCCCGGCGGATTTGATTAGCACCTCGTCTCGTTCGCGCGCTATTTCATCCCCCCATCTCCTTATTTCAGTTTGCCGAAGGTAACTAGGATGTGTGCATGCTTTCGGCCTTCCTTTTCCCCGTGACTGTGGGAAAACCGGGTATGCCGTTCGTTAGAGGAGCTGCGCATTGCTGCGCGTCATTCTCCAAGAATTTCGACTTTTTTAAATTCTTATGGACTTTTAATCCAATCGGCGCAGTTAAATTTAACAAGAATCAAAGTCGTTTGTTCGCTCGGAGGAGAGAAAAAATGAATCGAAACCGATAAGGCATTTCGATTCGGCCGAAAAGGAGCGGAATTAAGAGCGAGCAATTAACATAAATTACGGCATTATAATAAAGAAAGGGACAGCTGCGATCGAAAATAAAGTCATTTTACAAGCAGATCAATTCGGGGATACAAAAGTCTCTCGCTTACGTCTTGCGGCCCGAACGTATGGCAAGAATGCACATACGTTCACCCGGGGCGTAATCGCCGCCGAGAAGAGTCCCGAGATCTGAGAAACCGGGGCACTTTGCCGGGCCGAATGCCCGGGCCCAGTGAGATACTCACCGGGGCCCCGGTATATACGAGGTGCGGACTGTCCCCCCGACAGGATCGGCTCGCTCTCGAAAAAGCCGCGCGGCCTATACATATATATGTATATATAGAAGTTTCGGTAGCCGGAGGAATCCGCTCGGCTCGGAGGCAAATTGCGCGTCGATTCTCGCGAGAAGAGCCTCATTCCCTCCCCGGGGGGAAAAGGAGTTACGGGCCGCGCGTCCGCAGGAGAGGAAGATCGAGTGTCGGCCGGTACAATTCACTCTTTCCGCCACTCTCGGAACGTGACGAACCGCCGGCAGTGAGATGCTCGCTCGCGCGCGCGCGCCTAATTTACAAGGCTTTATTCGTGCGCCGGCACGCGCGTCTCCTTTGCTCTCTCTCTCGCTTCGGCGCAGCGACGGCGGCGGCACGCGCTTCATTAGCATCGATCGGCCAAGTGGGAGATTATTTATCTTGTCGGTCGGGGTCATTTTTCTCGCTCCGCAAGAAAAGCGCATCTCGCGATATGAGAGCTTCGGCCTCTCTCTCCCTCTTGTCCCGGCGTCCTTAAGACCCGCGCGTCCTTTTGCTCCGCCGGTCGTGTACGGGGATTTCGTTGGCTTTCTGCACCGGGCATTTGCATCTCCGCCCCTACATGGGCTTCTTTCGTAACTGGAGATCCGGCGCTCGGCGCGCGCGACCGACTGCAGCGTGAATAAATGCCGGGGCAATCGGATCGGGAACGGTTTGTACCGAGCAAATTTAATGAACCGATGACGATAACGATGACGCTGACGGCGGCGGCGGCGGCGGCGGCGGCGAGCGACCCGCGACTCTTTTTCTCCTCCTTTTCGTCCCCCTTTCTTCTTCCTCTCCTTCTTTTTCGTATTTCTTATCCTTTTTCCCTTGTTCTTCCCTTTCTTACTCAACGACTAACTTGCGATGCATACATATGTTTGCTTTCATTTCAAATCTTCTACGAAATCGATCTTTTATCTCTATTGTTTCAAAAAGCAACCTCCTCATTTTTACCTCGTTAGCAAAGAGCTAAATAAAAGTACTTGGATTAAATTGTTATTTACATAATTTGATAATTTAACCAGTCGGACAGCATGAACTTGATACTCCTTCTCGTGCAGCTCGGGAAAAATCAGGATTTTGATCTTAATACCCTCGTATTATTTTACACTCATTAACAAAACACGCGAGGAATGCTACCAGCATAATGACATCGGCCGGGAAATCGGTAATTATTAGAAAAGCCATCTGTCACCGGGTGTTGAAATAACCGCTCAATTAATGCAATAACCAGTCAAAATTCGAGCCAGGCTTTGCCCGATTAAGAACACCCAGCTCGAAATAAAGCTCAGGAATTTCGGTACCTCGAGGAACACGCCAGATTACCAGGGGATTAACGCGCTTGGGAGGCCAAGCTCGAAAAATTCCTCTTGGCAGAAGGAGCTCGTCCCGCGATCCAGGATGGTTTCCTCGGTTTCGAATGACGCTTAGAAAGCCGATGGGGACTTTGGACGGGATCGATAGTAATAATCCTCGCTCGTGTGCCCGATTCTCACGTCATCGCGTAACCGACAATTAAAGATCGACAGCGTCACTCAGTCGTATCATAATCGCTCGGCGGGTTAAGAGCGATCGTTACCTTTGACATAATCGCGCGCCGTCATCTTAACCGGCGGAGGCCACCTACGAAACTAGGAAAATAATGTCAGTCTATGATGTGAGCTGTATTAGACACACACTGTTTCTTCATCCTTGTTTTTATCTCAGTTTGCAAAAAAATCACAAATTTCTATTTAAATTTAAAAAGTTTCACCTTCAATTATCGTCACGATGGAAAGCATTACAAAAAGCTAATATTTAACCTTGGCTTGTTACTCAGACACTAATAGAAAAGGTTAAGACCATAATAAAAGCTTAATCAATGGTTTTTTCATTATTGTTCTCGTTTTGTCAATTGCTCCCATCAATGAACTGAGAAAAAGTAGGTTAATTGCCGAGTATACCAGCAATTAATTTATATATGTAACCGCGCGTAAGTCTAACTAAAAATATCCAATAATTTTGTTTTCGATTAAAAATCGATGCAGCCGAGATTTGCCTCGCCTCGTAGCTTAATTACTAGGCCAGCACCTTGAAAGCAGAGAAAATCCAAGCGTCGCTCGACGAAAGCTATATAAAAATTTGTCGCGCGCGTAAACCTCGAGAGGAAAAAAAAAATAAATAAAAGGCACCGTTTGGAAAGGTGAAACGCTTGGCGTACGCGTCAGTGTAAGACACATAAAGAGAATTAGAGAGACTCCGGCGCGAGTAATGGTTTATCTAGAAAAAGTATCTGTGCCATCGCGCGCGAGCCGTGAAAGTCGTGGGCGGTCTCTCGGCGCGCGCGCGCGCGTCGCCTCCCGACTCTCCTCTCGGCGAATATATATACGCGCGATATGATTTGACACAATGTGACTCACTTTATCACCCGGTGGATGTAACAGCTGCCGCCGCCGCCGCCGCGAGATAAGCCACCGGGTAAGCACATTAAGAACCCTCGGCGCGAACAATGCTTGCCCATTAGCGTCGTCGTTCGATGTTTTGTCGAAATCGCCGAGAGGAGGATCGCCTGACGCCTGAAATTTTATCCGGCGCGTTTCTTTTTCGGAAAAAAGAGGACGCGCCGTGGGTATACGCCGCCTGTCGGACAGCCGGCTTTATTAATGACTCCGGGTCATACGTTAATACGCGAGCGTCAGCTACTCCTTTGATGTTGCGATAGCAAACCAATAATTCAAAGTGCGCAGCTCGCGCCTGTAATTTCTCCTCCGACTTGATTGTTGGAAAAACAAGCGAGTCGCCTTTGGCGCCTTATTTTCAAAACAGATTTAACCCACCGTTTCGGCGATCCACTTAATTTTCTGATTTACCTATGATTTATTTATTTGTTTTTGCGCTAAGCGAGGGCTTCGATTGCTCGAAACTGCTCGGGACCTTTCGCCGGCGCTCTTTGCGCGCTTATGTAATTTTTATTTATAAACGGCGCAAAATATATACTTCCCTTTTAGGCGATCATTGCACCACAGCCACTTAAGCTTTTGAGCAATAATACGTACGGTGCGTTAATTTAATTGCATGCACGTCGCATTCTTTCCTCGAGAGCGGCAGACCCTAAACAAAATCAAGGCAAGTTTTATGATTTATCCAGATCTTGACCAACTTACTCGAGGAGCCGGGGCCCGGCGCGTATATACGTCCGGCGCGTGCGCCACGAAATGTGCACTCGCGATGAAAACTGCCCGAAAGTGCATTGCGCTAAAAAGAGATCTTGTCTGCACTCGAGAGAGCCGCTCGCAGCCGCCGGTATAAAAGTCGCGCAAATCATACAAAAAGCCGAATATGACAGGCAAATTATGGTCCCCTGCCTGTGACATCGTGCGTGCGTGAAATTAAAAATTACGAATACGTCATCGTCGCCGCCGCCGCCGCAGAAATCGACCGAGAGAATATTGTGCTCTCCTCGCGGCCGCAGGATGAAGAGGAGCAAAAAAAAAAAAAAAAAAAAAAAAAATAATCGAGCAGAAAGCTCGCGGGATTCTTGTATATTCATCCGAGGGATATAAATGAGCGGTATAACAAATTTGTTCGGAAATTAATTACACGAGTACGATTCAATTAAATATTCCCGACAAACGTATTCGCTGCGAACGATTAGTTTTGCAGAAAACATCCGACGAATTAATTTTCCCCGTGAATTGGCTAATTTATCTTGTGTTTTCTTTTGCAAAAACAAATTGACGCTCGTTTTTTTTTTGGCCGATCTTTCGCAACCGGTATGAATGCAGCTCAAATGAAAACTGACGTCCCGATAATTGTCTCGCCCGCTGAATTCATCGAGCGCGGTGTACTTTTCATAAATTCAATCTGCAAAGATGCGCTCAATTAATGCGAAAAGTGCAAGTGACTTTCGCGAGCCGAGGATTTAAAGCTCACTTCCAACGTAGGAGAGAAGCGATACATCTGCTAAATACTATATCGGAGGCGATGATCGGCTACCTGAAAGCGTCCGCGCGCCGCGCAAGACATAAATAAACAAAAGCGCAGGAGCAATCCGTCTGCGCAATTAATCGAAGATGGCCATTCTAGAGTGGCTCCTTCGCTGTATCGACGCGTTGCACAACGCGCGAGTTCTCTGCTTCGGGCCGAGCGGCGCGCGCGAGAAATCCATCAATCGAGCGAGGCCGATCGGCAGCCGATCCTATCGCCGGCCGAGCCCCCCGCGCGAGTCAGCCGCGAAACCGATTCCTTTTCCCTTTTTCCTTGACCACCCGCCTCTTGGGTCATCGCGATCGATCGGCTCTTCCCCGCGAGTTTTCCCACGGCTTTTTTTTCGCCCGCCAACGAGATCGCCGCGCAATAAATATATCGGGCAGCGCGCGCGCGAGCTCGCGGGAGGAGGAGCGCGGACCGCCGGAGGAGAGTGAAATTTTATCGAGAAAGTCGCCCGAGACGACGATATTATGCGCACTTTTCCTCTCGAGAGCGGGAAGTCACCGCGACGCCTTTGCGAGCCGAGATCTCTGACCCGCCGATAGCTTTGAGGCCTTCGCGGACTCGAGAGCTGTCTTAAGAAAGCGCCTGGATGCGAGATTTATATTGACGAGGGGTTTCGTCAATTCCCGAGTTTCTAGCTGGATATTTATTCGATGCCGTGGAAAGGAAGAGTTGCGTGCTTGATACAATTTCGCGATAATGTTTGCATTCAAATCGATAGAAACTTCAGAGGTAAAAGTGCAGAAGAAAAGTCTATTCTATGCATTGTGCAGTAGCAAACGACGGAAAATTTTAAGGAAATCCTTCCCAATATAAATTCCAATCGGTTATTTATAGGCAACAAGAAGCTAATCTTGCGGTAATTTAGGCTGACATCCCCGCGTCTTCCAAAAATACTGGCGCATCTAAAAGAGATTGAAGAGCCACTAGAGTTGGCTGTGTTTTGAAAAAGGCTTTCCCGGCAATCAGTCGCTTCCGGAGAGAAATGTTTTTTGTTCTCGGCGGCAGAATTCCAGCGGGGCCGGATCGAAATAAATGAGCCCCTCGGGCCCCGAGCACGAAAATCCGTGGAGGCGTCGGCGCTGGAATACTTGTCCGTCGGATGCACCGTTAGGAGGCCTGCTGCACCGGCTCGGGGCGGCTGAAAATTGAGACACGTGAGCCGTCGGGTTTATTGGCGAGTCACGAGTGGACGCATCCGCGGCCGGCCGTTTCCGCGGCGGTTCCGGCGACGTGACGCGCGCCGCCGCTCGTGCCGATACGTGAGACCTCAGCTGGCCGATCGATCTTCGCCGGGCGCAAGCATGTAGGAAACGGCCCGTCGCCGGCCGCCGCTCCGAGGACTGCCGCGGCGCGCGTGCCTAAGATATGATGACGAGCCCGAGCCAACCAGTCGATGAACGCTAGCCAAGGCTCCTATTATTCATGCCGACTCCGTCACCGAGCGCCGCCATTATTCTCCTTTCTTACTACTTTTCAGACGCGGAGCTTGCGCGCGAGATATTGCCCAAGTTCCCATGAGCTTTTGCCACAATGTAATTCGGCATGGCTTTATTATAAATTGACTGTACTTTACGGAGGGTGCGATAAAATCTGAAAGCCGATACTCGGCTCCCTGAAGTGCGGACGCCGATAGCTCGGCCGCATTGAACAGCTCATTTACGGACACTTAGCCTCGTTCTCGTCTCTCGCTCTCTTCTCTGCTCCGAAAAATAATCAGAAATTCGTCATTAAGGCTCTTTAGCCGAGACGAACACCCTCCAGGAGGCGCAATAAAATTTTTTGCAGCCAGCCGTCGCATTAATAAAAATTTTCACGGCGAAATTACAGGCTCCTTAAGGCAGGTGAGGCCGTAATCGGGGCCTGCGAAAAAGGGGAGCACCTTTGAGCCTCATTACGGCGACAAATCGGCTCGCGAAGCGTTTAACCATCCGTCGGCCTCGGGCCGCTTCGCCGGCGGGGCATTTGCGTATCGATTAATAATCAGGAAAAATGACGGCGACGCCTCGGGCATGGCGATTTTTCGGCGCTGCCGCCCCATTAGCGAGAGCGCATGCGCGCGCAGCGAGGGACGCGACGTGACCCGCCTGACGAAGATGCCTTCCGCCCGCGCGCGCGCGCGAGCCGTCCAGCCCCGATATTCGCGAGGCGCCTCGCATTTCTAATGCGCCTCCTCTTTTCGTGCGTCAGTGCAAGCGTGAACGGATTGCTTTTTGCCGCGGCGGCCGGGGATACTTTGCAGGAATGCCGATTCGAGCCTGCAGCCGCCGAGCGCTAAATTGCTCGGGCAAAAACCTGCCGAAACTCCGCGAGATATACGTAGGGTTTTTCGATTTTCGGCCGCGCGATTGACCGCTCAATCGGACGATTATCGACAAACGCTTGTCGGCGTAATACTTTTAGCGGCGCCGTCGGAATTACACGGCACTGGCGAATACGCTGGCTTAAATTGTACTCAAGAGTAATGTATAAGCTGGTCGCGAGCAGCCTCGTCGTATAAATTCATTTGGTTTAATGATAAATTTAAGCTTTCGCAAAAGAACTAATTTTGCTTCGGTAATACTGTAAAGAAAAAAACATGCGTCTTTTGCAACTGCACTTTACCGAAACCCGTTTGCCCGCTGTAAATAAATAAAATTAATTCTACAAACGTTACCCAATTTTCAAAGAATTATTCATTCGCATCTTACTTTCTTCTTCCTGTTACTAAATATAACCAGTTATAATTGATTAGCAAGAGCCCGCGGACGCGACTTTTATTTATACTCGCAGTTACTTCCCTTAATTGCGAGCGCTCAATCGTTTCCCAAAAGAAAAGAAATGCGCCCGACCGAAAAAGTAACAAGTCGATTATTTACGGCTGCCGCTAGATTTTTCTCGATCCGCCATCGCGCTCGCCTCGTTATGCATGTGTATGTGTGACGGAGCGATCCGAGAGAAGTAGGGGGCGTACGAGGAGAAAATGAGAAGCCGATGACTCGTCAACGTTCGAGACGTTGCGCCTGGCAGGTCACAATTACCTATCCGAACGGCGCGCTACCGGCTGATTCGTTGGGTAAACAGCCAGCTTCTCGGAACTTAAGTCGGCTCCAAAGCGTAATTGTAGGTGTTCGGGGAGAAAGAGTGGAGAAAACGGCCGAGCTCGGGCTCTAATCGACGATTACCTACAATGCAGTACTTTGTCGTGACTCTGATCGATTCGGTAGTTACGGTCTGTCCATTTCATTTCAGCCAGGCCCATTATCTCCGATTTAGACATTTTCCAACTTGATGTGACGAAGCTAATAAAGGCTGGGTTAAAATTGCAGCCAGGTTTTAATGTTTTCTCTATAATTAAAAAAAAAATTGGAGTTGCTGTAAAAAATAAATATCTAAATTTACGTAAATCTAAGAATACCTCTTACATGCGTCGTTCTCAAGAGGGAAAGAAAATTAGGGGCTTAGCATTCTAACATTTTATAGTGCTTCTTTGATCGCGAAAGCATCAACAAGTATAATAGGAACAACACCTAAAAATAGTCGATTCCACCGTGCGGTTTCGGAATCGGAAAGAAAAAAAAAACATCTAGCTCGCGACATTTTATAAATTAATTTATCGGTCTAGAACGCATCAATCGTCGACTCTAAAAATAGCGCGCTCTTTAATCCGCTCTCGGCCTTTGAAAAAAAAAAAGAAGCAGAGATCTCGAAAGAAGCGCGTTCGGCTCGCGGCTCCATCACTCTTTTCCCCGTATGCATCGCGCTTGGCGCAAAAAAGCGCGGCCGGCGATTTGCTAATTGCAGCAAATGAACTCGAAAGTTAAAGCCGGCCGGGGCAGTGCTTGCAGCGCTAGATTTATTCCCTCCTCCGTCGTCTCGCAACGCGCTCCGAGCGAATAAGGTTAGATGAGGTTAGGAGCAGGCGAGCGGGAGATAAATTTTAATTAGTTGTGTGCGCGCCGCTCGATCGACCTTCGCCCGTGCTCCAGATACCGAATACGCGCGGCGGCGGCGGCGGCGGCGGCGGCGGCGAGAGGAGAGGCCCCCGGTGTGCGCCTGCGCCGACTCTTTAGCCGCGGCTCCCGATTGGCGCTTGCGCAACGCGACGGGCGTTTAATAGTCCTTCGCCGGTCTACACCTCTCGCGGCTGCTGATAAAAACTGCGCCGACGCACTTCAAAAGGACCGCCTCCCTCCCTCCCTCACCTGAGCCTCCCTACCTGTTGCACTAGTCGCCGCTCCTCGGGGGACAAAAGCCCTGCGACTCTCTACTGGGCCACTGCCGATTTTTAAAGGGACAAGTTGAGCAACGCGCTGGAAAATAGGTAGTCGTTGAGATTAATGACGCGACGAAAAAGTCGACATCGCCGGGTCGTTTAGCTGGACTGCCGTCACGTCTATAAAAGCCCGAGATATTCAATTAAACATTAGCTTCTGTATATAAACATTCGTTCCTGTCATTCTGCATTTGAATAAAAAAGCTTATTGCTCGGGGAAAAAAAAGCACGCGCCGCAAGCTAATTTAATCGATAGAACGAGCTCCCGGGTTCATTATCGCTTGTTTTTATTGCTCTATTGATTAGCCGATCAATTAGCAATTAGACGTTTCATAAGAAAATTTATGTTTATAAACGAATACTCGAAGAAATTGAATGTATTGCGCGACGGAAAGTTTGTTCTTTCACTTGTAACGAATCGAGCGACTTTTTTGAGTTTGACTAATGGACAACTCGACGAAAATCTTTGTCGCTTAAAGATTTTCAATGTACCAGCATCGCGTAGCAATCCCCCGTGTATTGCAGCTCGTCGTAGCAAGTGCGCTTGTAAGTTAAAAAATAATTTGTTCGACCCGGCGGAATATGGAAATTCGGTCCGACAATGCGCTTGTCGATCCATCAATAAAACATCGACGCGGGCAAGTGTCGCGCAATTAATTTTCATAAAATTCCGCCGTCCAGATATAGGATTTTCGATCAATCTCGTATCTCATAAAATTTCATATAAACTTTCGAAATCGGGCCGGCTCGCGGCGGAATATATCCATACGAAAAAAGGAGCCGGAGTCTTACTGCACCGCCGCCGCGTCGGGCGTTTATTTGCGGGTTTCACTTTCATTGCCGTTTCTCGTGCTCATTTTTTTATTGCCATTGTTCGCGCTTTACGACTGCATTTTATTAATTCACTCGCGCTTCGAGGGGACGCGGCGCGTTCCCCGTTCGCGACGCCTCGCTCCTAGATGGTCATTACTATTTTTACGATCAATCACGCCGCGACTCTCATTACATGTAAACCATTAAACCTTTGAGAGCTGAGCGCAAGCTGCTCTTCGGGCTACTTTGTAATTTTCGTTCGATGCACTGCGCAACCGCTCAATTCTCCGCGGCCAAAAGACACCTTTTAGCGCCTAGAATGCCTACTTCCGTTGTACATTTTTTCGATGTTTTTTTCTTTTTATTGAAAGTTTAGTTGATTTAATTAAAGGTACTGTTTTATGTATACTTGTTTATCCTATTGAGAATTTAAGTAGAGCACCGACAGCGTTACGATGTACGTTAAAATTATATTTTATTTTTTTACAAATAACTTGTATAAAAACTGGTTTTCGATTAATTAATCATTAAGTACAAACTTTTGTGAAGTAAATAAAACATTGTTTACTCTACTTGAAGGTCCAGTAAATACAGCTCATACCTGAAACAGAAAAAATCAATATTTATAAATATAAATTTCATGATTAATGAACTTAATATATCATTAAAAGTGAATTTATCATTATTTTAACGTTCGATTTCCAACTTTTCGATTACGAAACCGAATCAAGTCTTTTTAAACTTGTATAGCTCAAAATTCTTGGAAAGAAGTACAATCTTTTGTAGCCCGCCTAAGTTGCCACATTATCTTGAGTACAGTTTAATTAGGAGAAAAATGAACGGCAATTACCGGCAATCGATTTGCATAAAAAATGTGTTTTTTAAGAAACTCTCGGACACGTTGGCAAATTAATCCGCGGACGTGCAGCCGCGCGTAATAACAGCGCCGAGGCATTAAAATCAACGCGCCGAGGTGATTCGGCGCGATAATCAAAGCGGGGAGAAATAATAATCGCGGCGGAGTAACGCGGAAAATATCAGTGATTCGCGCGGCTCGGAGGAGCATAAATCACGAGGGGCCGCCGCGTCTCGCGGGGAGGAGAGGAGAAAAGGGAGCCGTGCGAAATTCGGTCCACCGGTAGCCGCGGTGGACAAAGCCGAATCCGGTGCTTGGCAATTCGGAGCTGCGCGAGGAGCAGCCTGTGCTCGCGGAGAGCAGATATGCGAAGGGCGGGCATAAGTAGAAGGCGCGCGGCGCAAGCCAGCACCCGGTGCGTATAACGTAGGTGATTTCATCAGAATTCATGGCCGCTTGATTACGAGTAATAAAGCGAGCGTTAGGACAAGATTTACGATCTTCCTCTCTCTTTCTCTCTCCCGGCGAGCAGACACCCCCCGAGGCTTCTGCGCCCGTTTCTTTCGTCTCTTTCTCTCTCCCCCAAAGTTCCTTCTCCGCATGCTTTTCTTACAACGGATCGAGAAGTTGGACGAGTTTCGTGTGCAGCCACTCGGGATAAATATCATTGTTTGCATATCAATAGATTTACAGTTTTTTTTTTAATTTAGATGAAATTAAATTACAAGGGATGTGAAACTTTGATTGAAATACAAGAAATCTGACACAGTTGAATTATTAAAGAAATTTTCAAATACAAATGTAACGTTTAATAAAACTGATGCGTGCCGAAAAATCCCACCTATCGTAATTTGCAGAAAATGTCACCGTATACAAACATGTATTGAGCATTATGCTAATTCTTTTTAGGATTTTCCAGTCAGCCAAGAAAATATTCGCAATTTAAGACCTAATTTCAAGAAATATAAAAGGCTGTCTTCGACTAAGAAAAGATAGAGTAGCAAATGAAACTGTAAATTAAAAGGCGCTCGCGTAACGATAATTTATCAGCATTCCCGTAATTTGTCAACACGCATTAAAGTGAAAGAAATACCCTTTTGTATCAATAAAAAATATTTACAGCGCACTCCTCGCAGATTTAATAACGATAATTCCGGCGGTATCAGCTCGCGCTTAACCGGGATTTTTCTAGCTCTCGCGGCCATTAAAGCGCAGGTCGTAAAATTTGCATATAGGAAAGCAAGAGAGCCGAGCTCCTTTTCTCTCTCTCTCTCTCTCTCTCCCGGCCGAGTTCATAAAGAAATCGTCAGTGGTAATTAACAGCGTAACCTCGCGCTCTCCGCACAGTTCCTTACTCCAGAAAAAAGCTCTCGGAATTTTATCGTTTTTCAATATTCGCGGCGGCGCCTGGCTTTCCCTCGTTATACGGCGAAGAGGAGCGGGTAGGGGCGTCCCTCTCTCTCCTTCTCTCTCGGCGAGTTAGCTCTTAAAAAGCCGACGGGCACGGCCGCCCCTTCGACGTGAAACCTCCTCGTTAGACGGAGCTTTAAGTGTTGGGCATTGCGCAATAAATTTGCCGCGGCTCGGCAAAAACACGCCAGACGAGCACCGCGCGGCAAATTGATTTCTAGGCGCGAGCGAGCCGCCGCGGACCTATTATTATTATCATTATTGTAACTTTCATTGTCGAAACGGAGCTTAAAGCTAATTTCCGACGTAGCCGAGGCTCGCGCGAATCGTAAACCGCGCAAGCGCACTCGAGGAGCCGAGCGCTGCTTCTGCGAAAACAGGACCAGATGAAGCTTATAAACAAAGCGCGTCTAATGCTTGCAATTAGGATAAAAGCCTTTGCACGAGGTTTTTAAATCTCGGTATCTTAATCATTCTTGGAAGCTCTTAGATTTTAATTATTATATTTAACACGACTTGATTATTAGAGTTTTTTGCTCAAACAATTTAATTCGTTACTATAAAATGTCGCTTGCGCCAATTAATAATATTTCAGTTTACAAGCATTTAACACGAGAAATTATTAATAAATCGAACCTTTCATAAAACGCATTCAGTACGTTATGTAAATTGTAATTTGTTTTTTAATTAAATCGGTTCTGCTTTAATTGGTCGGAAATTCTTTTCGGTTCGACACACGCAGTGAGTGAAATTGCGGGCAAGTGAGTGATTAGGAAACGTTACGTTTCAAGTGATTTAAATGGATTACAAAGCAACCTGTAAGCGATTGCAGTTTGAGTATCAAATTGCTACATAATCAAAAGGTAAATTTTGAGGCGGTCGTGCGACAGCGATAAATGAGCTTGCGCGTTAAAGGATGGGATCGGCTCGTTCCGCTATTAACTCTAAGTTAACCTCATTATCCACTATTACACTGTATTTTCTCCATACTCGCCGTGTCCCCTACACTCTCACTTTTCTTCGCTCCGCGCTCAAGATAATCCGTCTCCTTTATCCCAACTGCGTCCGACTCTCCTTAGCCTTTTGTTCGCCGGCCGCTCTCCGCGCTTCTGCTGCCTTTTTACGCCTCCTTTTTGCCCGCGCGACGCTCCCTATCCTGTGTATTTAAAATCAACTCTAGAGCCCGCGCTTTTTTTCTCAGGCTTGGCGACGACTTTTTATTTGCGCCCGAATTAAGCCGACGACTTTCGGACGCGCTTCAAGGCGATATATGCTTTCGCGAGATCATCGCGCCCGGCAGCGCCTCGCGGATCCATAAAAACCGACCGAACAAGCAGACACGTTCCAATTGAATTAACGGAAACTAATCGTAAAAGACTAAAATATTGTGGCTGCTTATACTTTTTAACTAATCAGTGGATTCAAGTAATTTCATTAATGCGCCGTAAACGAAGATCAGATTTTTCTTGCTTTCATGTCATCATTATGAGCGCGATATAAGAACGTAAACTCATTTCAAGTATCACTATTTTATGTTCAGCCCAGTAATTACCGCGTCAGAAAACATTTAGAAAATTAAAACTGCTCCCTATTTATATAATAAGTATAAAATCGAGATCAACAAATCAGCAATGAAATAAGCTTTTCCAAGAGCAAAAAAAAAAAAAAAAACTCGTTTAGCTTGAAACCATAATCCGTTTGGGAAGAAGTGCGCAAGATCAAATCTAAAATTAGCAGCGCTCAGCTCGGTCGGCTGACCGAAAAATCTCTATAAAATCCCTAAGGAATCGGCTTAGCTGCCTCCCGATGTCAGTCGGCGAAGGAAAACCGAAAGGTGCGCGCGACACTCTCGAAAGGGTGTGCGGCGTCACGGAGTTACAGGGACGTCCGGCGCTTGTCGCCATCGGCCGTTGCGTAAGGCCGGCGCCACGCGGCGAACGAGAGCACGCCGTCTGACTCATCGTGCCTCGCTCTTGCTTGACCCACCTACAAGTTGCCGCCGCCACCGCCGCTTGTTGCTGCTCGTTGCTGCTCAAGGTGCTCGAGGTGGCCGAATTCCCCGATGTCAAACGAAAAGCAAGCGCAGCTCGAGGATCCACTTGGGGCAGCTCTAACGCGCTATTCTCCGGACGCGCGGCTCTTCTCGAGTGCTCGCTTTGAGACACTTGAAAAAAAAATGTCGAGGAGAAAGTTTCGCGAGCGGGCGCACTTATGCGCAAGGAATGCTCTCGGTTTATCATTTTATTTACGATGCGTTTTCGGAGATAAAAAGTTATTATTCCGCGGCGTTATGGGTTAATTTATTTAAGCTTGAGCTTTCGCAGTTCGGACGGTTGCACGCTTTTTTTTTTTTTTTTTTTTTTTAATGCAGGCGGACTGAATAATTGTAAGATTGAATTGAGAAAATATCGCTGCGAGACGCTCTCATAAATTTAGCTCTCGTTCCATATTTTTCTTCCCGCTATAGTGCATGAAAATAAAGGAATAACTCATAAATACGGGATGGAAATGATGAAGAACCTGCTTCTTTCAATTCAATACCGTCACACTTGAAAATTTCATTTTTTACGTGACATTATAATTGGACGAATAAAGTATCGGTGATATGTGGTGGAAAATTTCGTATGAATTTCAAATTGCGAGGACGATTTTATTATAGAACTCAAAATTTAAAGGATGTTTCACTTTATGTGTCTAAAAAGACAGTCGATTGTGTGCTAAGTAGCTGTAAATTTTATGTAACGATAAAAAGTAAGAAAAAATATTAGAATGTTACTTTAAGCCGTTTTTTTAGCAATCTTTGCTTCATTTCATGTTTTTAAATGATATACGACTTTTAGATTAAAGATAACTACGATTTACTTTTAAACTTTTGAAAAATTCAAGTTTTTACTTTCGATAATAATATGCACACGACTTATTATTAGCTTTTTTATTCGCACGATAATTATACTTTGTTGCACTGAAAGATCTTGTCGCACCATTTATAATACAAATCGGTTAAAGTTGGATAATTTCGCAAGCGCCTAAGTATAAAGAAATGAAAAGTATCACGAGAATTACTTTAAATTACCAGATTGCCCGGCGAAAAAGGGAGCATTTTCTGGATTCGATTGTCTCATTTCTCAATCGAAGCAGCGAGTCGAGGTAAGACAAAAGGGGGGCCCCGAAAAAGTCGCTCTCGGGAACGATTTCGTGGCAAAGCGTAACGGTAAACAATAGAAAGTAAGGACAAACTCTCGGCGCTGGAAAAAAAGCCGCGAAAAAATGGCTCGGCAGCGGCGACGAAAAAAAGGAGCAAAGAAGAAAAGCAGATAAAGCCTTGCGGCCATCATGTGGGTCAGCACCTTGGCGAGCGAGCGAGCGAGAGAGCGAGAGAGAGAGAGAGAGAGAGAGAGAGAGAGAGAGAGAGAAGGAAGAGTTTTTAAGAGAGGCGCGCGCGTGCAGACGCGTGCATGCCTGGCGGCCGCGGGAGCCGGCAATAAAAATTTCGGCGTAGCTTTTCGCGGCTTCTGTACTCGCCGCCTGCCAATCAGAGGCTGCGGCAGCTCGCCTCGGCGCGATCGCTTTCGCCGCGAGTCCTCCTCCTGCTCCGCGGACTTCTTTTCTCTTCGTGCGCGAATTATTGCGGCGGCGCTTCTCCGCGGTGCAACAACAATCGCCGCGCCGAGAGCAGACCGTCGAGGTAGAGAGAAGCGGAGCAAGTATTATGCTTTTACGGCCTCTTTTTAAAACTCCGCCAAGAGCTCTTTAGGCCTGCTTTTAAAAGACAATGATGCGTTGTTAGCTTTTGCCGGGCTGCGCGTTATTCTTTCGTTTAGCCAAATCGCGAATCAGGCTCGCTTTCCTCAGTCGAAATTTCATGCTTTGGAATGATTCGTTAACAATTTTTTTTACGTTACGTGGACATTTCAAGAACTTCATACTTGGTAAACAGAAGCTGCAGTAAATCAAATTTGCAATTGAATTAAGCCTAAAAAGAAGAGAGTATAATCTTTTGGCAGAAAATTGGAGTTTTAGCCATAATTCCAAGCAGATTTGTTTTCTACAATTGTCCGAGTAAGCAGTATCATTCCGAGCAGATTGCACGGAAAAGATTGATGGTAGGCGGAAAGCGACAGGCTTGGCGATCTAAGAAATTACACCTGCGCGCGCAAATGAAATGTGCATCCTCCGATGATTAATGCCCGTCGTGCTCCGAAACTCGCGCGCACCGCGGCCGGACAACGGGGCAGCGGCGGAGCGCTGTAATATTGTGTAATCAGGAGCCGCGCGCTGTCATTTCTCTCTCATCAGGAGGATTATGCTGAAAGGCCGGCGGCGCGTCACCCGCGCAGCTCTCTCGCCAAAAATCTTGCATATCACTCTCCGCTTCTGAGCGGCCGACGTGCTTTCGAAAGTTATCTCTCGCGAGTTAACGGCAAATTTTCATTTCGTTATTGCGGCTCCTCGGCGGATCGGCAATCCGAAATTCATGTACTAAAGCGCGGTGTTACTAAACAGCTTTTTCTTCTCGTCTTGTCGCGTGATCGTGATTGATTTATTTTTGTTTAATCTCGCAAGTAAGTCGAAAAGGATGTATGAAAGTTGTAATAAAAAAGTAATTTTTATGAAGTGTACCGAAAAATTTAGTGTAATACGTAAAGTATCCTCAATACGGTGATTTATTTTAAATTTTTCGTTAACATAAATAACATAGGAGCATATAAAGTTTACATAAATTTAAGCAAAATTTTGCAGTACACAATTTTAGCTCGCACTTTTCTTTATAAGAATCGATAAATTTCGCTGACTGATATTAAATTTAACTTTTTCCTCGTGATAAATGGTTATTTTACAACAAGTTTACTAAATGTGTAAACTTCGTGTTGCTTCACAGATTATAAAGTTAACTAACCGCGAATGATTTAAATGATGAAAAAGAGACCTTGTTAAAGAAATGAGGCTATCCAAGCTCATAAAAATCCTGACTGCAGTTATCCAAGGACCTGTGCACCGATGAACGACTCTTCGATGCTTAAGGCGATTTTTATCCTTTGGTAAAATCGAACTACTTTAGATGTTACACAGATATGCTTTAAAATATTCCCCAAATCTGCGTCTTTAGTCTTTCTTTTCAATCTTCTTTCAATTACGAGTTTACTGCCGTGAACGGTATTGACTCTTTATACGAAATTGTAGCAGCGCGGGTAAGAGATAAAATAAAGAAAATGAAATTTGTCATTACGTAGGATTGTCGAACGTGAGGTTCAGCCAGGGTATACTAAGGTCACAGCAAAAGTATAATGATAACTTACTCGACAGCATTTTCTCAAACTAACTTGAGCGCGCAAAGCATCTCTTTTGGAGAATAAAGAAAGAGAAAACGAGAGAAGTTTGCTATTGCCAAAAGTAAGAATTATACGAGCGAATGAGCTC
Source organism: Ormyrus pomaceus (assembly GCA_900474385.1). Lineage (NCBI taxonomy): Eukaryota > Metazoa > Arthropoda > Insecta > Hymenoptera > Ormyridae > Ormyrus > Ormyrus pomaceus. The sequence goes on from UCOM01000048.1 coordinate 78,490, forward strand.
GCGGAGAAAAAGAGAAAATGAGCAGGCATCACGTGCAGGCTGCACCGAAACCGCCAAACTTTTCCCCCGGAGCGGACGATTAACTCTCTCTCTCTCGGGCCAAAGTGGTAGGAGGAAGAGCAGCGAGAGCAGCCGAGAAATGAGATATAAGAGATAGACCGGGACAGAGATGAGGCTCCTTAAATTGCTACTCCCGCGATCGCGTCGCTCGTTGCTCGCAGCACGTTGAAATTAACGACACCATCCGTCGGGGCCCCGACTCCCCGGAGACAGCGGGGCAGCTCGCCGAGCACGAACGCAGCACCGACTCATCGAAAGAAAGATAGAGAAAGAGAGGCCGATTCCCGGTACAAGCGCGACGACGTGTCTGGAGAGACAACTACGTGCGCCGCCGTCCGTGTGCCGTGTGCGCGCCCAGCAGCTCTCTCGATAAAAATGCTCCCTGCACGCGGTAGGTCTCGTTACGGATTCAGCGCCCCGGCAAAAACTCCCCCGAATTCGCGCAGGACTAATTTAGCCGGCGATAGAGCCGAAAAAGTTCGGCGCAGCATTGTTTATACGCCGTGTGCGCCGGACCGGGTAGACTCGCGGCGGGATCTTGACGCGAGGAGTCTGCAGCTCGCTTTGATCTGCGCTGCCAAGCGGCCGGGAGGGGGAGATAACGGTCCCCCGACGGAACCTTTTTTTACGGGCTCGCGAATCTCCCCAGCCAGACGTCGATGATTCTTTTACGAGCGGGGGGACAGATTTATTTGCATGATTAAAGAAGCCTTTTCGAAATGCTTTTTTAACAGTGCTTTTTCTCGGGCTTAGCGGTACCGCGGCCCGAGCCAACTACACACGCGGACCTTTTCAAACTCGCTCGAACGTGCTTCTGTTTAATAATTCCGAGCTGTGCGCTATGGTAAAAAGAGCGAGGAACGCTAGGCGCAAAGTGCATCGAGAAGAAACGGCATTCCTGCCGAGCGCCAAAATGAAGCATCGCGCCGATCTCGACGTCGTCCCCGTCGCCGCTCGGAAAAAGGTGTCGCTGACATCGACGAATCGTGCGAACGCGGCCGAGACTCGGCTCGTCCTCCGTCTATTTCTTCATTTCTCTCCCGTCTTTAGCACAATTATCATCCACTTACCGGCCGTCGGGCAGTTAGCACAATTGCGGCTATCGTAGGTCGCGAGAGGGGACGCCCGCCTGTCAAACGATTAGCGGATCCACTTGTCATCGCGGGTTCAGGCCGCTCCCCGACGGCTCGGCTTCGTAACGCTTCAAAGCACCCGAAACGGCATCGAGCATCCGTTTCACCGAGCTTCCACGGCCTTCCTTTTAGACGCTACACTTGTTTCTTTCGCTTCCTTTATGTGCTTTGATTGCTTTCGCTCGCGCCTACATTTTTCTTTTGCTTTCTTTCGTTCGAAAGGAGCGGGCGAAAAAATTAATTTCTAATTGAGTTAATCGACTTTAATTGGTCATTTTTTTTTTCAAAGCGAGTAATTCACTCGTATAGCTAAATGTATGCTTTGGCGGAGTGAAAAAGTACTCGAGTGCATTAAAAATCTAAATAACAAGTGCAGGGAGCGACTGACGGATCGGGAGAGAGCAAGAAGTGGAATTGCATAATTCCCGTGTCTATAGCCCGCGCCCGGCAGAAAAAAGAAAAAAGGAGAATGAATACACAATTACAAGTCTAACAAGCCGCGAAAAAGTGCCTCGGAGTATAAATAAAGTTTTTGCAGTAATTAAAGCAGCGCTGATCGTGATTCCGAAAAAAGAGGAAAAACGAGTTAAAAAAGCACTGTCGCGCTAAGCTGTGCGTGAGAAGGAGCTTTTGTCGCCGGGCCCCGCTCGTAAATATATTTATCGCCGTAAAGGCTCGGCGCAAAAAGCTCCGGCAAGATAACGATCCGCGGGGAGAAGTCCTTATTAATGTGCAGGCGGGGTGGCGCGGCGGCAAAAGCTCCTTGGGCTTAGTCTCCTTCGGTCGTTCGATCCTCGGCTGCGCACAATGGGGCTTTGGGATCCTCGGGAGTGATCCTTCTGCTCGAGTTCGCATCGGATATATTTTGCCGTTCGCGGGAGGGAGATGGAGCGACGCGCCGCAGGGATTCCAGGAGCATCCATCAGTCCTCGTCAAACCTGCTCCCCGACGCATCAGTGGATCGGCATTCGTTTCGTATGTACAAAACCTCGTGTGCAGCAGCTCATTTTCCCTCTCGCTTTATTCCCGCTGCTCTGCTCTCGAGCTCTTTTTCTCGAGATTTATCCGAAGCTCTCGGCTCCCAGCTCCCTCCTGCGCACTCACCTCGTCCTGGCGCGCTTATTGCGGCTTTATTGCGTGTCACTAATGAAACCCACGGGGGAAGAGGGATTATGAGCTTTCGTCATGCTTTCAATTTATAATGAGCGCCGCGCAGGAAATTCGTTAAGGACTGGAGAGAGCTGCCGCAGCGGCGCGCTTTTCGAGACGTATTAAATGAATAGCGATTATCAATTACCGTGCAATCAGCCCCGTCTTTTCTCTTTTTTCGGGCTCTTCTTCAACGACAATGATTTCTCGGTCTCGTTACTTCTGGAATTTCATTTTAATTGAGAAAAATTATCAATCACTCCGAGAGGTAATCGCCCGAGCGCATTAACCGACTGGTTTTAAACCGCGTGCGCTTCTGCCTCGAAAGAGTTGTTCGTCAAAAGCTTGTCATTATTTCCCTTGCGTAACTCTGGTGAAAGTATTATTAACCCCCTGGCTACAGGCGTATTAAATATATTATAATTGCTCGGGTATTATCATAACGTTTAACGTTTTATATGAAATTTTTCTCAAAAAACCCGAGCTGAAAATCGGCCGCAACCCACCGAGTTTTCCACTCGGCACGCTAATAATTATGATCGCAGAAACTGTCGTATTTCAAAATCTCCGAGCGCCATAGTTCTTCTCGGGTGAGAGCAATTTTAGAGCAAGAATTACTAGCGAAACAAACGACACTTTATTTATAGCGATAAAAGTACAGTAGGCAAAAGGCGTCCGTCTTGCATTATAATGGATCGTCTAGGAACAAAGGAGTTATGATGCATATCAATCATAGTGCGCTCCACATTTGGGTTAAGTCATTATCGCGCTCATCTGTTTAACAGCACACTGATTCTCAAATGAAAACTTCTTCTCCCCTCGCAGCTCTTATTACGCAATTTTTCTTTTTTGCATTTATCTTCTCATTCGCTACCCAGATGGAAATCTACTTCTTTTCCTTTTACGTCGTGTTTTTTCGATTTCTTCGACTTCCTCTGGATTTTCTGCAGGTCCTTTTCTCCGGGCGCGCTTTATCTTCACCCGTTATCGGCGCTTCCGCGCGTAATTCCCTTCTCTGTTTATCCTCTCTTTGCCTACGCGCCGCTCCACTTGCCATAATTCTTTGAGGAGCAGGCGGGAGGGAGAGAGAGAGAGAATGCGGGTAAAGTGTAGAGCAGTGCAATTAGACGCGAGGAATCGGCCGCCTCGGCGGTAAACATCGGCTCTCTCTCTCTCTCTCTCTCTCCTCTCTCCATCTATTATCTCGCCTCGTTCTTGCGGCGCTCGCGGGGATGCGCCGAATTCTATTTTCGCGCCTTCTGCACTTTCTTTCGCGTTCACGCGCGCGCTCTCTCGTGAGGAATGAGGCCAATTAAGCAGTATATCATTAGGCGAGCGCCGCCCGAGCGACAAAGTCATCCGCTCTTTCGAGTAAATCACCCCAAGGCTCCTCTGCCGCGAGACGGACAAGCGAAAAGTGCCGCGCAAAAACGCGACCGTCGCGTTTGCTCCCTTTTTCGAATGCTTCTCTAATACTCCACGGATACGTTTCACGTCTAGCCGAAAGTAAATGGGCAGTTCTCGTTCCTTTGCTTGTCCTTAGTTTTTGTTAGAACAGGCGAGACTGTATTTTATGTCTTGATTATTCCATTAGCATGCAGCTTTTCAAAAAATCAACTACCTGCCAAAGAAACATGTTTTAATTAAATCTTAAACTGGTTCCAGGTTGAAATCATAATGCGCTACTTTTGCATATCTCTTGAAACAACTCAATCAATCCTCATTCGAATGTCGAAATCATGGTTCCCAATGGTGTTAACACAGAGATTAGATAAATCTCTAATTAGAGCAGCGATTTTCAGGGGTAACGGGGAAGATCGCGCCCCAACTATACTTTATCATTGCCGACCGGAAACTGCTTTCTTTCAACATAAAAATGTCATTTAGATCGCGTTAATGACGCTAAGATTTCGTTAAACATGAGCAGAGATTTTTGAATTTCGAATGTGAGAGTGAAACTGGGCTGTCTCGCGTCACTTGGCCAGCGAGGCCTTGAAAAAATGTCGTCGGAAGTGCTATTAAACGTTAGCGGCGCAGAGTTATTCCCGAGCGCGAGGGATGCGACAAGTCCGAGCGAGTCCGGCATTATTCTCGCTCGTTAAAAATCGCGCAACACACTCTCGGGCGGCTTGCGTTCCCGGCGACAACGTCATTTTCGCCGGGGCGGCGGTCCCGCCCGTGGTGCGCGTGGCGCATCTCTTGTCGCGCGCGATAGAGAACAATAGGGCCGCTGCCCGGCTGCGTTTAATCTGCATAAGCGAATTGTAACAATAGGGCCGCGACAGTGAGGGAAGGACAATAAGCGCCGCCTGATGCCACCTCGCGGCCTCGTTGCGGCGAGGCCGCCGCAAAGGACCGGGCAAAAATCCAAAGCCGATGACGCTGCCGAGCTTGTAAGCGGCCCCGCTCCCTCTTGTTAGCCCCCGTCGATGCCAGCTCTCGGACGCGATTTATAATTCGCTTTCTAATAATGCTCCTCTCTTCATTAGCATAATAGAGCTACTCCCGGGCGTTCCCACGCTCATTCGGCAGCTCAGTCGAAAGCCAAGGGAAATTCGAAGCTCCCGGGCCCGTTGCTCGGCCTCCTCGGGAATTGAGGAAGCCGGCGTTCGCGGAAGGAGCTTTCCTCCGCCGAGGCCGGGCGCGACGACCTTTCAGGTCGATGCACCACTCGCGCGCGCATCTTCTCTCTCCCCCGGTCTTCTTTTTCTCCCCGTTTAGCCGTCCTCCTTGCTCTCTTTCTTTTCCGCAGCGGCCGAGAGCGAGAGAGAGAGAGAGAGAGAGAGGCAGCGGAGCGTCAAAACAGCTCGCGGGGAAACGTTCCCACCGTCTAGTCTCGCTGCATCTCCCTCCTCCGGGCCTCGATTCCTGGAATCTCGCGAAGGCGCAGCGCTGTCTGGTCTGCGCAGAGTCGACTCGTCTACCTTTGCCCGCTCCGCGCGGCGAGGCACAAATACCCAGAGCCGCACGGCGGAAGAAGAGCAGCGCCGAGAGGTAAAACCGGCAGCCAGCCGCTTCTAAGTACCTACGTGATCAGCGATAATAACTGCACCGATACGTGAGTGAGCGCGAGGGAGCTTTTGTCGCAGGAGGGAAATCCAAGGGCCCCTCCGCCGGGCGCTTTTTCTCCTGACCACCGGAGACTTTCTGGCTTCTCCCTTCCCGGAAAGGCCTTTGCAAGCGAGAGGCCTAAGCGAGCCAAAGCACCACCTGCCCCATCGTCTTTTTCCGATCGTGCAATTGCGGGGACGCGAGCGATCATATTAGAGAACAGAACTATCGGAATGCTTCATTATCCGCCGGGACCCGGGGACATTAGTGAGGGGCTTTTCCGGCCTGATAAAGACCGGTCGCTCTCTCCTTCTCTTTCTCTTTCGCGATGAGTCAGAGGTAAGCTTGACGGATGCGAGCCGATGATAGTGATGGATGCGCGAGGTTCATTAAAATTTTAGATTTAGAGCCCGAGCCAAGGCTGCAGCGAGCGCTGTCATTTTTTCCCCCGATCTAGTTTATTACTTTGCGATCGCGCCGCGGCGTGCGCTCGATTTTCGTCGGCCGATCAAATTCTCGATCATTTGGCCAATTTGTCTCTCCGCTGGATAAACAGCGCTCTTAATAATGACGTCGAAGAATTAATTTTTAGCTTGACGCCTGGCTAATAAACCGCTTCCAGAGTTACTCTCAAGGACAATTAATCGAGGGGCAATAATCTGCTATGCAGCTCGTTAGATTTCGATGAGCGGCGACGACTCGAGAGCGATACCGGACTCGCAGCGGGGCACGCGGAGGAGGCGAATTATTCAGGTCTCTCCCCGCTGAATTTCCCAAGTGCTCGTGCGGATGACATGTCACGGAGCAAAGAATCGTAGAATGTGACGAGAGCGAGGTGAATTTCGTAAGAAATCAGGTGATTTAACGAATGCTGCCTACGTTCCCACGCACGCGCATCTGTTCGGTTTTTTCCCCTCTCTCCCTCTCTCTCTCTCTCCTATCCTTTGGTTGCGCGCGTGCGACGCATCGCGCATACTCGCCCGTCCCGGTGTGTGTACCTCCTCCTCCTCCTCCTCCTCTCGCGTGGCGCGCGTTTCTTCTTTCTTGCCTACCGGCGAGTATAGCCGCGCGCAGCACTGGTAGCGGCGGGGCAGGCGCGTTTTTAAAAAGAGAGCAAGCACAACCGCACGTATACACACACCTGCCGGGGACGGGAAATTCGCGGACAAGCCTTTCCACTCAGCGAAAAAGATGCGCGCCGACGATACGGGGGGAAACCGATGCTAATTCGCGCGCTCGCGATTTAATTACCGCAGCGCGCGGCGATTACTGCCGAGCGGTTACTCGCGAGAATCGAGGTGGCGGCAAAAAGGGGAGGCCAAGGCGGTGTACCTCGAGGGAGGAAGTTACGTGTGCCAGTTTATATATATAAAGCGACGCCAGTACAGCTTTCTCCCCTCCCCCCTCGCGGTACTTTATGGGACGTTGACTCATATTCTTCTTTTACCCCGGGAGTTTTAATTGATTTTTTTCCTAGCTATCCCTACTCCACACAAATTACCTGCTTAATTTATTATCCCACCTGATGCATTAGCGAGTGTGTACGTGGCTTCTAAATGCACTGCCGTCGTTTTCAGCTTTGTTTTGCTACATTGGCTCTCGGAATATTTTCACCTTTCGAATAAAATTAAAATTCAATTAGCTAATGCTAATTTTTTTTAAGCTTTATTTAAATTGTAAATTTTCGATGAAAATTCAAAAAATCGGACGAAAGAAATTGTTATTTCTAGACTTGCGATGTGCGTTTATGTTTTTATATTGGAATATTCAGCGAATTTTGAAAATGGGCCATTTACATTTTCAAAGGCCTGCAAGATGTATCGTAGGTTATTGTAATCACTTTAGATAAGTGCAAGATTTATAGAATGAAACGTCTGATTTATTATTCAATTTATGTATCGTCATGGAATATCATGAATTTTATTGCGAAGGGACGCAATGAGCTGCTTGTTTACCTTCTTTAAATTACAAAACACGCTTTATCAAGTTATCGCCTCTTTTTACACGAGTACAGCAATAATTTATTAAACATAAATTTCTACCTTAATATTGTTAATTGTTAAATTTGCACAAATGAATACAAAAAGGCGTTTCTCGTGCGCGGCAGATTTATAAATCATTCGAAAAGCGGAAAAACTCGGCCTCGCAACAAGGCGTAAACCCGCGCAAAGTCCACCTAATTGACATGTATAAACAAGATCGAACTCACTCGGAATCTCATCGTAAATGGAGCCCGCGGGTGCAGCCCTCCGGAATATGATCTCGTATGCAATCGCTCGTCCTTTGCGAATTCCGCGCAAAAGCCAGCTCGAAGAGAGAAAAGAAAGAAAGGAGCGACGGGATCGCAAGAGGATGACGAGTGTGCCGCCGCGTCCCTCGGACGAAACTTTCATTTATCGATAGGCCTTGCGCTCGGCAAGATAACCGAGGAGGGACAATATGGAAAGGAGCTGCCGACGAGCGAATCTGCATTCTGGAAAATGCAGCGCATCTCTCCGTAAATCAATCAGGCTCGCGGTCGCCGGGACGCGATCATCGATTACGCCGACGGCTTCGACGCGAACTCCTCTGTTTCGCTCTTCCTTTAGCTTGCTGCCGAGCACTTGGCCAGATTGTTGTGTTACACGTTTTTAGGCGATCCACTCGCCTTATCCGCACTTGTCTCTTTTTTTATGTAAAGATAAAAAAAAAATTTTAACATTTTGTTATTAATAATTGAGACTTTGTTCAAGAGATCACGACATTATTAATTTACGAATAATTTTTAAGTGCAGTTTTCAAGTCTCTCGGTGCGATATTAACTTGTGATTTAAGGGTAACCGAACGAGGATTATTCATAAAACTGTTTTATGATTAAGTAAAACTTGTTTCGAACCCGTAATAAAATTACCGATTATTGTAGTAAAACCGTAATTGATTGTCGCGATTACGACCTCGCATTAACGTTTTAAGACAAAAAGTTTCGTTACGAAAGATTAGTTTCTCGATAGACCAAACGGCCAAACAGTATATCCTTTTTTTTATTAGAAAATCTCTAATATTGTAATATCCCCGAGCGCAAGGCTTATAATCCTCATGAATAATTCACGGCCGCGATAATAAAGAGCCCGCCGAGAGGAGTGTAGTGCGATAAAAAGAAAAAGGAGGTGAAAATTGACGATCATTCATGAAAATTATCCTGAAAAGCGTCAGCGGAGGCGCAAATCTCAGCGCGAAGATGAAAGGAATCGAGAGGGAAACCGACGGAATGCCTGCGAGGCGGGTAAACAGAGGAGACAAAGCACACATTGTGGGGCGAATTTATTGCGCAAGCCGAGAGCCGCCGCTTACAAGGTGCAAAGTCAGAATGGCCCACATTATAGGATAATACGAAATTCGTGTAGTCCGAAAGGGCGCGAGGCCCATAAAAATGTTCGGAATCCTTTGACGCCGAAAGCTTTCTTTTCTTGTCTCTCAATTATATAAATTATCGGCTTTCCGTATTTCAAAGCCCACTATTTCTCGAGTTTAATTAAAAATACTTTTAGCGAGCGCGACGATGGCGCAATTAATATATATAAATATCGCGTTACCAAGTATGCAGGTATACTGTAAAGAAAATTAATTCAACAGCAACGTGTGTACGTGCAGCGCGCGCTGGGAGGAAAAACAAAAATATTTATCTCGTTGTTTTCTTAATCGTTCTGAAATCGTAATTCACTCTAAGTACAAACTACGATTTATAAAGTTGTTTTCTCATTTAATAATACACGGAACTCGCAGAACCTACAATCACGCAGGAAATAAGAAAACGGCGAGTCGACGAAACGTAAATTTATTTTAAATATATGTATAAGATGTGCGAGAGACAGCGGTGGTTTTCAGGCTAATTAAAAATTCCCGCTTGCTCCCCGGAGAAAGGAAGAGGGAGATAGAGAGCGAGGTGTCCCTAAAGGCGAAATCGCAAATAATAAGGCTCAAGTTTCATGTCAAGGTAGATTAAAACGAAGGGTTATATTCATTCGTCAGGCTCGTAAAAAGGCTTAGAGGGGCCCCCATTGAAAACCATGTATTCTCGTCGGCGCGTCAATGGCTCTTTACCTTCGGGATTCTTTCCTAGAGAGGGCCGAGCGCAAATACAGAGCAAGATTAATGTCCCTCGTCCGGCGGCGTATGATAATTCCGCGGCCGCGAACAATCGCGCGGCAATTGGCTCGTTCGCGCGCTCTCCCGCAGAAAAGAATGAGACGTTAGAGGGAGAGAAGGATGAAATCATCCCGAAGCGAGTAATAAATTATCGCGCGCTCGGCGCTAAGAAACGCGCGCGAAAGCCACGTGGCGCGGCCGCTAATGATTTAACGAGCGCGCGGCACGCGATGGGGCGTGGATCGCCGCCGCCGCCGCCGCAGCCGCAGCCGACCTTTTCCGTGGCCCCGAGGAATCCGAAAAATTGAGACGTCTTAACGAGCGAGGTTGCGCCGTTGGTTGGCATTTTTCGGCAGCCCAGCTTTCGTCGCCGTTCCCCGTGTTTACACTGCCGGGAATTGCCTCCAAGAGTCAATTACCTGGCTCCGGCAGGCCCACCCCTAGTTTTCATCGCGGGAAACTTGTTTTTTTAGTCGTCGGCGATCTTATTTCATAATATCTAATAAGAATCGTAACTAGTCGCTGATCCAAAAGGAAATTTAGCTCCAAAGCCTGGAACGATACATTTTAACTATCCTCCGGAGGTCAATCAATATTTGTAAAAACGAGATGCTGCCTCTTTCAGCCCTGAATTATCATCGCAATTAAAAAAGATAAATTGTGCACACGTCTTGGCAGGAATCTTGACTACAAAACGGTAACAAGTGACCTTATTTACTGTCCGCATCGACCAATTCGTCATGAATCTTTTCCATCCGAATGCGAGTCTCGGATTACAGTAAATAGCGCTCCTAAAAAAGTATGATTACTCCGCGTCGGGGACAGCGCGGATCTGCAGAAAGTCCGCGGACTGTCAAAGATCATGCGTCGTCGCGGGAAAGAAGAAGAAGAAGACGACTGCGTCACTGTCTCAACTGCAGCGGGCGAGTGCATCTGGTCGCGTGGGAAGATCGCGCTCCCATTTCTGTCCCCTCTCTCTCTCTCTCTCTCTCTCTCTCTGCCTTTCCTTCTTTCTCTCGATCGAGGCGGCGCGCAATGGTTTCTCCGTTTATGCGAAATCGCTGTTTATGCGCCGCGTTTCTTTATTTCATTATGAAACAGCCGCGGACGAGTGCGCCTGAATAACAATAGCGGCCGCGCGCCGAAACTTTCGGAGGCAAGTGCTGCTGCTGCTGGTGCTGCTGCTGCTGCTACTGCTGATGGACTTTTTTTGCTCCGCAGGACAAAAGGTCTTTTCGAGCTCTTTCTCTCGGTTTTCTCCCGGCGTTTCCTTATACACGCCAGCCGAGTCAATAAGTCGCGAATCTACATGTATGCCGCGGAGAAAGACGCGCGAGTCGGGACAAAAAAGCAGCTGATAGGCTGCACGAACGGTTGCTGCGTTTTTCTTGCGCGGTGCCCGCAAAAAATTTGATTGTATAAACAATTGACTGGTATGTACGTAGAAAGTGCGTGTTTATGCGCTTTTGTTTATTGTAAACAGTTTAGGAGATCGGAAAGTCGAGAGGGACTGACTTTTTTCCTGCCCGACGTGTGCTTTTGATTAATGACTTATGCTACAAATCTTAAGATTTATTGCTCTGTCATTAGGGACCTGAGTTTAAGTATAGATTGATTATATTCAACCCATTTTTTACGCGATAAATCTCTGTTGCTTTTTTGTTTCTTCTCTTTTTTTTTGGGAACTTTTTCTGAACTTTTACCGTCTATGTAAATACAAAATTGTGGGTGTAGGAATTAAAGATGCAATGTTTAAAAAAATACATCAAAATGTGATTCATTATGATGCTTAAAATATTTGAAGATCATTAAAGGCTAATTTCTTATGTAAATTTCTAATATTCTATGATTGAGTTGTCAGCATTAGACGCAGGAAATGATGATTTTAGCATTTTTCTTCTTAATTGAGCCACGGAATATTTCTAATGCTACAGCGTTTCTTTTGTTTTTATCACAGCAAAAGGAGAAAAATATCTAAAGAGCAGATAAGAGAGTTTTCCGTTTCCGTTAAACGACATCCATCATACTCAATCTGATGTCTCAATGCAGCTGTCCGCGTAGTTAGTTTAGTATTGGAGAATGAGCCGGAGCTACCGCTCTTAGCAGAGAGAGAGAGAGAGAGAGAGAGAGAGAGAGTCGAAAGCAGCGATCAGTTGGCATGGAAGTGCAGGTAAGTGCGCGGGGTCTTTGTCGTCGCGGCTTAGCTTTGCTCGGCGTATCTCGCGACTAACAGCTGAGCTATTCGAGCGCGCGCCGTAAATCAGCCGAGGCGTATATAACGTTTCTCCCGCGAGGCAAAGCTCATATAAATAATCAATTAAAAGCACCTGTAGGCCTTAGCTCGGCATCGTCCGATTCCCCGGCACGCCGGAATGCAGATGCATCGAGGGTTTTTCTGTCGTCGAGTCGGCCGTTAGCAGAGTTATTGCCCGCGTCCTCGTCCTCTCATAGAGAGAGAGAGAGAGAGAGAGCGAGCTGCAGCCACACGCAGCTGCCTCCTGCTACCGCGATACGCTGCTGAATGACGTCCGCCTCGATTTTCATTGATAATGCGAGCTGCGCAGCTCCCTATGAAATGCGAGGGAAAAGCCGCGAGGCGGATTCGCGCGCTACTTTCCACGCGTAAATCTTGCCTGATTCTGCACCTGACAATTCACTCGTTGACAATTTTTTATTGTATCCATCATCCGCTGATTTACTCTTGTTAGTGGCTTCTTTCCAAGTGTAACGACTGAGATGGATTTCGCCGAGTTAAGTATGTGTTTTTGATTGCTCGTAATGAGACCAATTTGTGAAAAAGATTTTACGATGCTTTTGTAACATGACATATTGTACGTATTTTCTTTTAAAACTCTCCGCCCGAGTAAATCAACTTGAGATTTGTTTTCTTGGCCGAAGAATTGAATTCATTGATTGCAATCGGCAAAAACTATATATGCACACCTGCATTTACTCTTTAAAGACTCAAACAGTTCTTCAATGTAATATAATTAAGGGAAGACTTTTCTTATTAAACATTAAGATGTTTTTTTGATCTAATTAAAAAGAACGTCCAATCTAGCAAACTAATTAACGAGCGGAATTAGATTTTATTTCATCACAGTAAAGATGTCCTGGCGCAAACAAGATACGTAAAAGGCAGAACTTGATGCGGCGGGAGTCGTGCAAGCGAACGAGAGTCGGAGCTTTTCAACATGGAGGCTGCGTTATGCGACGCCGTTACTTAACGAGTGTCGCGGTAACGTTTCGCGAGACTTTAGAAACTTCAGAGGAAGATCCGAGAGAAATTCCAGACATTTTATTGTGCGATGCTACTTTCTTTTTGCCTCTGAGCATGGATATGGCAGATTCAATTTCTTAAATTTACTTTTTAGATAGTTAATAAAATAAATCAACCACTTTTAATTAATTTAATTAATTTAATCAATTTTGTATTATTGTATTTTGTATTTAATGCAACGTAATCTTATCCTAGCTGCAGATATTAAAAATAAAGGTTTGTTGTTCACCTTTATTCGTACTGTAAATGATATGTCATGCGTGAAAAATTTATTTCGTAAAGAAAGACGTCGGAATAAGAAAGTCGAACTGATTAAAAGTTTCAAAAAGCGATACACTCTTTGCATCTTAACTTGCATTAATATTAACGCGATGACGTGTCATAATTTTTTGAAAAATTGATTTTTCTACTGGGTTAATCTCAAGGCATACATCTTATCCAAAAAGCGTTGATTTATTTCTTTGAATGCAGGTTTGACTTGATAAATAACACGTGTCGAATGATCCGAAATTGATTTCATCGCATCAAAAAAATGATCAATATGGAAATAACTGTAGTTTTAAGCATTACGATTTTGCTTTGAATTCGTTTTTAACGCGCACAATATTAGTGCTATTTCTTCTCCACGGCTGAAGAAAAGCTTCGGTGCTCATTAAAAACATGAATAAAATGTTGAATACGTTTCGGTTGGGCGGAGTTGAAATTTGGAAGGTTTCATTATTATGCAAGACAGTCGACGTAGTAAAACTAATTGAAATAACGCAGGCAATTTTTCAATCGAAAGAGAAACTCTTGACACGTCGAAGCCTCCGCCGCAAAATAAGCATAGCAAGGGCTCGAAGCGGCGAGGGGCAGACATCAGCTTTCGGTAATTTAAAAAGCGCACTTTCGCCCAGGCCGGAGCAGCAGCCGAGGATCGATTTTGATCTGCGCCCCGTCACAGGCGGAGAGGGCCGCTCTCGTAAAAGTGTATCGGTCTCTCACTTCTCCCCCCGTCCTTTGTATTTTTCCCTTTTTATCATTCCTCCTCCGGGCCGTCCTTTTTTTTCATCGCTCCTCCAGCTCGCGTTTCCTCGTTACTCGCTCGCGACGCGCCCGCATAGAGACGAGAGAGGGAGAGATGGAGGGAGAGGAGAGAAAGACTTGATTTACGATACGCGCTCGTTTTCTTCTCCCGGGGCCGATGCGTTCGCGAGGGAGGGAGGGAGGGAGGGAGGGAGGCAAAAAAAGGCTCGCGTCGTTTATTTAAAGTCAGTTTCGACAGTCGCCTCGTTACTCGGCTGAATTTACGAGGCGCTCGGCGCTGGCCGCGCGCGAGTTTCGCGGGCTCGCGCGCGTGCCGAACAAAAGCAAGCGTTCCATACGCGAAATTTATCGATCTATCGAAAATCCGGTCCTCGAAGGGGGCGACCGCCGCCGCCGCCGCCGCCGCCGTTCTTTGCCCGGCGCAGGTTTTTACGCCCGCCAAAGCGGCCGCGAGCGAGCTGCTGCCGCGCTGCGAGGAGCGCGCGGGCAAAAAATTAGCCGCGCCGAGGTAATGACGATACGCACGACGGGAAGAGACGAGGATGCGAAGGCAGTCGCCTGGCCGCGCGCGGCTCTCCCTCGTGCGGTTTGAATTAATGATCGCCGGCGCGATGATTGACGAACAACGAGGTCGAATAATTACGCGCGGATGAAGGATGGAAGGACGAAGGACAAGCGGGAGCCGCAGCGCCTAAGTAGCCGACGGATAACGGCCGGGCAATTTTCGTTTATTATAAACAAATTTCCCCTTCGACTTAGACCGCAGACGAGGATTCTCGATTAAAATTTTCATTTCGAGGAGACCACCTAGCTAATCCATCAAGGCGAGTTCGAGTATTCTTTCCATCATTACCCAATTAGCCGGTTCAATACGCCGCGCGTTCCAGTTTTTCCAATCAGAAGGCTGCCGGTAATAAAAACATTTCGATAATTTAATTCCTAGTCCTACTCCTACGTCGAGCGCGTCTTGCAAGCCCGCGACCGTGAACGAATCAAGTGTGGGGTAAACAAAGGCGATCCTCGAGTGGCGATCGCGCGACAGATCCCCGATCGATCTGCCGACGGCGCGCTGCTGTAGGTGTCGTCGGCGTATACCTTGTCAGCGTCCTTCCCGCTGCCGCTGCTGCTGCTGCTCCTCGTGCTCATCCCCCACCACGGCGTCCAAGCTGCCTTTGACTCGCTGCACCGCGTCCGAAGAAGAGGAGGCGCGCGCGCACTACACGCGGATAGAAAGAAAGACTGCCGACGGTTTCGCTAGCTCGCTCGGGGCCCCTTCCTTCCGTACCCACACCGCGGACTCTTCCGCTACAGCGAGATCAGCTGCCCACGCGACCGATCTCGCCCGGATTATGGCTCTGTTTATCCGTCTCTCTTTCGCGCGCCGCCCACGCCGAGCGGCTAAATCGACTGGCTTATGGCTCTATGGCGAATCATTATGCGCCGACTTTGTCTGCCTCTTTCCGATAATTACGGAGAGCTCTTTGTGCTCTCTAAGCGCCTTCAGTTAAATTGCTACTCCCCGCTTTCTTGGGCTTAAATATTACAGAGTGTCAAGTCCTTCCCGACGCTTGCGCTCGCGCCCGATTTTATACCTTTGGCATTAAATCCATTAGCGGGTGATAAAAAAAAAGGTAACGACAAGCGGTCGTAAAATGCAAAACAAGGGTGTCTTCCGTTACTCGGGCGTCCAGCAAGCTCGGGCGCTTTTCAACCTCGGCGCCGAGAGTGACCGAGGCGGCTATGTTTATCCCGGCGACTCGGTGGCGACGTTCACCTGCGCATGACGTGGTCCGCTCGTCCTGGATTCGCGAATGAGCGACGAGCTCGTGGGTGTTATTGTGAGAGCCGCTCGCGGCGAGTGGGGCGGCCGGAATCGCCTCGTTGGCTCCTGCTCCACCGGCGAAAGAGCCTCTCTCTCGCACGCGCGCTGATTAGACGCTAGATTGACAAACGCTTTGTGCGCGAGCCGAGCAATTACGTCAGCGCTCGTTTAGAAACGGCGAAAAGGCGCCAGGAGGATTTTTTTTCCTCTCCAGACCGGACACTTTTTTTTTTTTCTTTTACTCCGCGTGTTTTCTTCGGGACACATTCGACAATTGCGCAACGCCTAAGGCCTTTATGTATATACGGCGCGGATGACACTGCGCCGGAGAGCCGAGCTCTTCTTTTGCTTGCGTAACGGGACCGTGGATCGTAAGCCGAGATTTATTCTTAATATTTGACGAAAACGGTTTTTAATCGACGATTGCGAAAGGGATTCACGGACATTTTTATTCGCGAGCATTGCCGCCGGGATTTTTATGTAAACGCATTTTTAAAATAAATGCCGGCGAGCGTGTTCTTTTTTTTTTTTTTTTTTTTTTTACCTGCCTTCGTTAATAAAACTCTACGAATAAGGATCGCACACTACGGGATTCTCGCTGTGCAACGGCTAAGCGAAAAAGGCAAATGAGGGAAGATAAGATAGATGCACAGAGAGCTGCTAGGGCCATTTATAGGCATTATGCGCAGATAATTCTAGATGTGAAATCGAAAACTTGTAGCGCGATAATATATCCGCTTAATAGTACAACGTTTTGCAACGGCGATACATCTTCATTTGTGCAGGGAGAAAAATTCGATAAGAAATTCAATTAATTTGTTAAACTTTTGAGAAGGAAATCGAACAATGCCGCAATAAAGTGAAGGGATAAATAACTATCGAAAGCGTCAGGCGATAAATAAATTTGATGTTTGCGTTTATTACTCTTCGTAGCCGAAGTGTATGTACTTAGGTCGAATGTTTTCCCCGGCGATCCGACTTTCGCATGTATAACAAGCTATTAAAGTTTCTTTACTTGGATCGCCTCGTTTCCTTATTTTCGTTCGATTATGAGCTCATTCATGTAAGACGTAAGCAGCGATGTTTACACCGATCGGCTTTTCTCCTTTTTCATCAGAATAGTTAGAGATTTTGTTTTCTTCTGAATAAAATGAAGGAAAAAATGAGGGCGATCGATCGAAGAGAAACGAAGCGAGCGGATTTAAAAGCGCAGTTTATTTGGATTTTATTATACCCGGCACGTCCAGATGCTAAATACCGGTGGCTTAGCGATCGGTTTTCCAAGTGACGCTACCCCCATAAGAAGCATACGAAGGTTTTCGAGTTTCCGCAAAATTCTCGAAGCGCTGCGTGAAAATGCGTCCGATTGGCAGCGGCGCGCGATTCGAGGCACGTACGTGTCTTGCTTTTTTTTATTCCAGGTAAACGCCGCGCAATCGCCTCGAGGAGACTTTCGTTCGTGCTCGGATTAATTGCTGACTAAGGAAAGCAAGGTTACATTAATTACTTTTTGCGGATGAGTCAGTGCACTCATCGCGCTTGCTCCCGAGCTGTCGACCACCGCCGCCGCCGCCGCCGCCGCAGTGCGGAGCCCCTGAGAAATGTAAATAAACGTTGCGTCGATAAAATTTCTTTGCCGTATAATTTCGCGCGCTACGCTCGATGCAAATTTTCCGCCTGCGAAATTCGGCCAAATTGATTTTTTAACGTTTCGCGATCATCATTTATTAATTTTACGCTTCGCGAGAAACTTTATGAATAATAAATATCGTATTACGGAGCGTTTTATTATTATTGATCAAAGCATTATTTATTAAGTAAATTGCGCCGGGCCACGCAGAATTATCTTATTATCTGTAAAAATGATAAATAGGCCGTATCATTATATAAGAAAATTATTTTTCTGATAAATTAGCCGAGCAAATTATTATTTGTGTCACTTGCGGCCGTAGTTTTTAAATTTTTATGCACTTTATGTATTTAAGAATTTTTCTTAATTTATTTGCTTATTTTACCGAAAATAACATTAATAATATTTTACACTTGATATAACTTTCAATTATTATACTGCACAAACAAGTTTCTTTACTAGCTTGGAATTTGCCTTTTAAAATAAATCAACTAAAAATGAGGAATTCGTTCCACATTAATATTTTTTCGCAAACGTTTGGCACGTTTAAAAAAAAAACAAAAAAATTACTTGCAGTAAAGACCGGTAAGGCAAAACGCGCCCAGAGTTAATTTAAAAACGTTTTTCACGCTGCTTACATAAAATCATCGAAATTTTGTCTCTACAATAAGATAATAATTATGGGAATGAAAAATCCGTTTATTATTTATGGGCTTTTGCTGATAGTTGCTTACAATCCCTTGTATGATAATTAAAACCGTAATTAATAAACGAGTTAATTGCCGTATCAATCTTAATACTTACGAGAATCCCAGAAAATTAACATGCAACCTATAAATTACGCTCATTAAGCATTGATAAATTGTCTTAACGGAAAATAATACTTTTGTAATTCTTACTTATATAGGCATATATTTCACATAATCATCCTCGGCACTTAAAGCTCGGGAATGATCGAAGCGAAATAAAGAGCCGCGGCGAGACTCTCCCTTTCTCCCTCGGCGTCGTGCACAAGTGTCCAAGTAGCCGGCGGCCCTCTCCGAGCGGGCAAATGTTTGCAAAGCTTAAAAACGCCTGCTTAACACTCCACTTGGCGCGATATACAGCCGGGATTACGGAGATTAATTTCCACAATCAGGTTTTTATTGTCCGCATTCGAGCCGTAACTCGAGCGGGACCTGCCCCCCCCCCCCCCCCCTCGCTTATTATATCCCCGGCAATCAAAATAACTCTCGCGAGCGTAACGCCGAACTTTCGAGAGAGATTGAGCGAAAACAAAGGGAAACCGTTGATAATGAGGCGAGCAGACGGACCGGAGGAAACCCGTTCTTTAATTTATTCCCTCGTTTTCGGAGCGCCCGCACACGATTCGATCCTCCAGTTTTCCCAAGCCCGGGTAATTATAAAGAGAGGACTCGCTTCCGCAGAAGCGCAAAAAAGCTCCAGGAGGAAATAATAAATCGCATGGATCTAGGTTAAATTTAATTCAAATTTAGGAAAGTTCGTAAATAAGCTGCGGGCCTGCAATTACAGCCACCCTCGCAGTAAAAAATTGAGAAAAGCCGTTTGAGAACCGGTTCGCGTACGCAATAGTTGCTACGAAAATAATTTCTACCTGCGGAAAAACTCGGTGAAACCTTGCAAAGTATGCAATGAAATTTTTGTCAAATAAACGGAGCAGTAGATAAGCGTCGAATATAAAAAATGGGCAGGTTAATCGCGGCTATTTTTTAGCCGTACACCCGAGGCCGGTCGATTTTCATAATTATGCGCGGAGCAGCTTGTCCTCGCAAATACTCGTCCCGGGCCCTTTCCGTCCCAATAATAAAGTATACGCCCGGATTTTCTTAAATCCGAGAAAGTGATAAACGAGGAGGGCCGAAATCGGCACTCGCCGCAAGAGCGTGTCGAAAGCGTTGATTGCGATTTATAATGTCAAGCGCTTTCGGGGGGTATATCCTTTAACGCTGTCGAAGGATCCTCGATCCGTCTTCCAGGGCGCTTCGGCCGAATCAGTCCGGCATCGGTGCCAAGCATATATTCTTCAAGAGCGGCTTTGGCTCTTTTGTCTTGGGCTCGTAAAGTTAGCGGTTCGTCTCATCGACGTGTTGGTCAAACAAATTGGAAAGCCGAAGCGAGAGAGCTGCTTTATAGAGAATCGAATGAGAGTGAGTTACGCGGGTAACGCCGAGATCCTTTCAACCTGTAATACGACCGTAAATTTCAATTTATTCGCGGGGATAAAAAATTTATTAGCTTTCATTCTATTTGCACTGTTTTATTTAACGATTTCTCTCCCGTTGTAGTAAATTACGCTTTTTCTGCCGATTCTTTTAAACTTTCAATTCTGAAATTTACTAGGGAATTTCGGAAAAATTTAGCTGCCCATATTTTGCAATTAAACTTTTTCTTGTAAATTATAAAAAAAATTGGTCTAACAAACATTATTTGATTGCGCACGCGGATAAGATATACATTTCTGCAAAGTGTGAGAACAGTAATAATGTCAGTGCGTTAACAAACGGCGGCACAAAAGGGAGTGTGCGCAATAAAGCGAAAAAAAGTGTAAAAAGAGCAGAGTAATTGCTGAATAATATCATGTTCCAGATTTGACGGCAGTAGGGGTAGAGCTCATTCTTAGCCGATTCGGTCCTTTCCATTTTTTTCCCCCCCATTTATAAATTCGAAATTAAAAGAAAAATGGCTGATATGGCTTTGAGTAGTTAAAGGCAGCAAAGTGCGCAAGACAGGTTGCCTTAGTCGGTCATTTAGCTTGAATGGTCTATTACGAAAGAATGCGCGCCAACTATAAATGATACGACACGACAGAGAGCGGGATACTCGCGGCTTCATAAATATTGCATTGACAACTGTGCGCCTCTAAATATAAACCCCCGAGATTGTCGGGCTGGTGCCGCGCGCGCGCGCGAGCCGGCTACCTATGCAAATATTATGCACTTTACGCCAGCGCCGTCTACTTTCCGCCGGCTTAATTTGCTTTATTTCTCCCGCCAAGGCGGCCGGCCGTCGATTTTCATTCATCATTTTTCCCCGGGCCCAATCACTCCTGCGCACCGGCAATTTATGGCTTCCACTCGGCGCGTAACGCGAGTAATTACTAACGAGTGAATATTTTATTGCTCCCGGCTTTTCTAAAACAATTAAACCTGCCCGGCTCTCGCGAGAGCGCGTGTCCCACTTGCCGAGCTTATCGCTGACGGATTCATTAAGAAGAGACTTTATTTACTTTTTTCGAGTCCAATAAGGTTCGCGCGTTCGATTGTTTCAATTACCGCTCGGCCGTTCGGCTGCAAGAGACATATTTTTGACGTTTATAATTGGAGGCACCGCAGAGCTCTGAAAGACAATTCCGTTTTCCCGATTAAAAAAGTTTTCTGCAGAGAGAAAAGGAGAAGAAAAAACTCGGCTCTGCTTCATTAGCAACCGCGTGAAGCAAGACTCGCGCTCCGTCCTTGCACTTAAAGTCGCACATCGGCATAATCGTCGGCGCTTTGCGGGTGCGAAAACCCCAAGGAAAGGCCGAAAGAAACATAGTTGACGCTTGGCAGCCGTGAATTTGCAAGCTGAGGCAATTTTTATAAGCAGCTGAGAGAGAGAGAGAGAGAGAAAGACCGCAAGCAAGGCTGGCACGGCTCGCATTCGCGGTCGCGCTCGCGCGCATATGCGCCTCCCGGTCTCGGAACGGGTTTGCCCCGTATATTTTTCTCCCCCCGCGCGTCCGCTGCAATATCGTCGCGAGAAACGAGAGGGTCCGGCGCAATAAGAAGTCGGCCGGCGCTCGTAAAGGCGAACAAATCCGCGCGAATAAATTTGCAAGTAGGAAACGAGCCCGAGCGCGATCGAAAACCGGCGCGGAGAGAAATAAAGGGGCTCTCTCTCTCTCTCTCTCTCTCTCTCTCTCGGCGCACGCGCCGCTTATCAAGATTGGCGCTGAGATTTATTAATAAGCTCCGGGACAATGGTCTTTCAGGAGCATTTCGCGGCACCCGCGCACGCGAAAAGGAGCCTCTCCGCTAAATGCTCCCGCTACTCCCCATTATCTCCGCTTGATTTTCCTACGATGATAAAGAGTTTTATTTTGACAGTGGCCGCCGCCGCCAACTCTTTTTTCGCCGTTTTCTTTAAATACCTGCCCCGCAGCAGCAGCTAAAAATCCGAATTCCGCCTCGGAGAGCTGAGAGACGCTGCATTCAGTGCTACGTGGCCTTCTTGCGAGATAAGGAGGCGCTGGACGAGAAGAGAAGTCATGTGAGAATAGCTACGTACCTGAAACAAAAGACAAGATTCGTGTTAGATATGTAAGCGTGCGCCAAGGCTCGTCTAAAAAGACCATTTTTCTCCCATTTTATTATCTCCCTCTTCCGCAATATCGCTCGATTTTTCGTCATCCTCTGTATAATTATGTAGCTTACACGAAAATCCGCATTTAAACGAGAATGAATGCGATTGACCCGAGGAACGGGCGGGTAATCACTCGAGCCGACTGAGGCGCGGTTCGAGTTTCAGATCTGGCAGCGAAAGATTTCGAGCGCAGTGCGATCGTTGCCGAGTGCGAGAAGAAAAAGTGCCGCGGCACCGGCTAACGACGCGTCGGCAAGTAACTCGTCACTTGAAAAAAATTGAGTGAGCGATCGATCTTTCGCGGGCAGGGCGACAAAAAGTTAACGGCCGCGATATACGCGTAATGGCCATTGTCGGCAGGCGCAGATTTCCTTGCGGTTCGATAATTATTACCCGCGGCGTACCCCCCGAGATTTTTTTGAGGGCCCCGAGCTTGCGCACTTCATTCCAGAACTTTGTAACCAATTGCCGTCTCGATTTACTTTTAGCTGTTAAAGAGAACAAACAAATTATTTATTTATTTCAGCTATCAATCATAAACACTAATTTGTTTTCACTTGACCAAAATGCTCTGCAGTAGAATATTACATAAGACTTCATCTACTTTTCTAATTTAATTATAGAAACACATCATTCCGTCTAAATGCTGCAGCTCTATCCAAATTTAAAGCACAGCTCTCATCACATCTTCTACTTCATCTATTTTTGAAATTGTAATAATAATTTTGGGTAATTAACAATAATTCTATTATATTAACGGAAATATTTACGAATAATTATTTACAGAGGAATCATTAAAGCAAAAAACATGATTTTTAGATGAGAAAAAGAAATTCTCGGCGTCGTTTCGCGAACTCGGCAACAGTGGGATTGGTCAATCAAGACAGCAGCGCGAGTACACGATCTTGATTCCAGGCGAGTTTCCGTGCAAAACTCAGGCAGCGTAGGTGAGAGGGGCGCGAGGGGGAGATATGCCCGGAGAGTGCAAAAGAGAGAGGTGTTGAAAATGGCGGTTGTTAGCGCAACGGGCAGCAATTAATCCCCGACTAACGAGACTCGGTAGTCGCCGCTCGTCCCCCGAAATCCATTTAATCTGTCGCTTTTAATCGACCTCGATCCTCTCCGCGCTCCAGCTATCCTTCCCTTTGCTCGCTCGCATTTCCATGCCGCGCGGCGTCGAACAAAGATGCACCTCGTTCCCGAATGCCGGCTCTCCGCGACAATGAGCGATCGATCGATCATGCGAAACGTATTTCGTCTGTAGGTAGGCGTGCGTGACCTAATTGTCGCACGGAGAGGAGAGAGAGAAGGCGCTTACAATTAGTATCATAATAAAAAAGGTTGTATAATGATTTTCGTAAATGTAGCAAATTACTCGGCTCGATATACCTTTTCTTCGTGTTTTAGTGCGCGCGTAATCCGGCTCGGAGTTAACGACTTTAAAGCACTGTAAGTTAATATAACTCGAGTGTTTCCTAATTAGCGAGAAATTTGTAATTTTGCATGCTCAAATTAACATTCATATTTATACATTTTTTTCCGCCAGATCTTAATAACAATCTGTTTTTTGCAAAAATATTATTTATTATACTGGAGCAATTGAATTATTAAGAGCCGGTTGCGAAACAGGCGAAAAAGTTATCACAAAAAATCTTGATGCAAGATAACAAACAGGGTTTTAATTTTGAAATGAAATTCTGATCATTACTATTCGCGTCGAAAGGATTTGGAAAAAATCATTAAACGCTAAAAACTCGGCCTAGAAAGTAAAGAATTCGATTCTCGAAAATATTTCCATAGTCCTCTTTTGTGCGCGACGAAATCGGCTTAAAAACTGCAAAACATCGTCTCTGACATCGATAGCCGCTCGTGGATCACTTTGCGCGCGTCAACTCGCAGAAGGAAGCAAGACTCGGCTCGCAAAAAGTGCAATGAAATCCTCGCCACTCTCTCCTACACGGCCGACTGAAATTTCGAGGCATCGGCGATGCTGCCCATTGCGCAAGTCCAATCTGCAGCTCTCGACCTCTTCTCTCCTATCGCGGGAGGGCATTCCGGGCCTTAAAGAAGCCGCTCGGCGCGAAATTGCGCAAGCGCGCCAAGTGTTACGTGCAGGGTACATGGCCGTCCGGTTGCTCGCGGACCGCCATCTTACCTTCACCGGAGGAGCAAGTGCGCACATTCGACTCCGATTCATCTCGGGACTTTTAAGAATCTTAACGGGCTGCGTCGCGGGACGCGCGAGAGAGGCCAAGGGGGATGCCGGAAACTTTGATGAACGCCGCCTCCTCGACTATTAACGCACTGCCACCGAGGCCCGCGAGCGAGCTAACGTCTGCATTAAGCGGCTTATTTATTGTACTTGCTGTCGAGCCGGGATTTCTCCGAGCTCGGAGATTCCAGCCAAGTTCGGTAATGAGACAACGGACTCTCTGGATGTCGATAAGCTATCTTGACAGAGAGCTTTTCCGCTCGAAAAATCAATATTCTTTAATGGTATCCACTTTGGCTAATAAATGTTTGAACTTGTCATCAAAATTATACACAAGTCCTTATCTTGATTGCATAGTAGAACTATAAATTTGAATTGCATTTCTTCAGATTAATGCAAGATAGTTTTTTAATTGTATCCACGTTCTAATTGCAGCTCATGTTATATTTATAAGCTTCCGAGTAATTTATTTGCGCGCAGATAAGCAGCGGCGTTTAACAACTTGTAATTTTTTTTAAATCTCCTGCTCTTATTTCGGACCGTACGGCTCCTGGCCATCTAAAAAATCGCCCCGATCTTTCTGCGTACATTTATCGGATTAATTCATCGCGCGCGCGCTTAGCCGCCAAGCTTTAACAAGCTCGCGCAAGAAGCATAAAAGCGTTAGCTGCATAGCCCCTGGCGCAAAAAAGCGCAATTATAAAAGCCCGGAAATGTCGCGGAAAGCCCGGAAAGCGGGGATAAGGAAGCGAGTCCCTGACCCGGTTTCTCCGTCCGGCGGCGCGTCGTCGAATTATCGGCGGCCCTCGCGATCAAGATATCGGCGCCTGGGATTAGCATCGGGCTCAGCGCGGCGACTCCCACGCGTGCCGAGCTGCAGGAATCTCCGCGGCGGTGGTGGCTCGCGTCGCTGCTTTATATGAATGGAGGTTCGCGCGATGCGCGCCGATCGAGCCTCTCGATACGCTCGTTAATTGAACGAGGAAACACGTGTTAGGCGCGCTGCTTTTTTGCCTCGATACAAATCTCCGTGCGCGCGCGCCTAAGAGCTTGTACCGGCTGATGGCGATGAGATAGCCGGCAGCGAGCCGCGGCACTCTTCCCTCCTCTCCTCTCGAAGCCGATGTGTTTATCCGCGGCTTTGCTCGACTCTTTTTTTTTCGATTACAACGCTAAATGGTTTATCATTCGCGACGCGCGGGACTCGTCTCCCATTTCTTTCGGCGCGGGTTGCTGCGATCTTTTGCCCAGATATTTTATACTATTTTCCAAATGTTCGCGGGTAGGATAAGTATTGACTTGAGAAATCTTGGGAATAAATGAGCGTTTCGAGAACAAGCCCGGTAATGTCTGCGAAACGTAAATTATAACGTTTAAGTCTTTTTAGTTAGACCCGAGATTAATGCGATGTCTTAGTTTGAAAAATTGTAACGAGTTAATGAATATTTCAATGCTGGGGCGAATTAATTTTCTCGCGTGATTAATAAAGTTGTCATAAACGTTCGTTTTTACATAAACGCGCATTCGCAAAAATGAGCCTTTTCTCCAGTATAGACCTGCACCACTTCAGGTTACCGCAACAAGCAGTATAATTACATAAAGCCCCTCAAGAGCAACGCTTTTCGTCAAAGCAAATAATTCACGTTCGCAGCCAGCCCCTTCCCTATTGTATAATCTCGAGCAATTATATACAAAGTCCCGAAGTTTAAAGAATCGAATGAAAAAGTTGCCGCTTAGGCAGTGACTCAAGCGTCGGAAGGCTCGGCAGCAACGTGCGCTGCAAGCGGAGGGAAGAGGAACCTCCGATGCGGAGATTAGCTAGTTGAAAAGTGCAGCGCGTACATATGCATATAACGGCGTCGAAAATAAGGGGAGGCGAAAACGTGCGGAAGGCTGGAGCGGCGCGCGCGCGCGCATAAGCGATTCGCGTGATTCAGCGGCGCAGGCGCACGCCGCTCTTTACGTAATCGGCGAACGCCGGCCGATCTCCGCCGGGATATCGCTTTGTAGTCGAGCCGCGACCGAAACTGCAGCAGCCCTTCGCCAACGACGAGGAGCTCCACTGAAAAGAATAGTGTTTTAAACAATTCCAGTCGACGGAGGAACTAATGCTCGGCATTAAATTTGTTGTGAACGTTTCGGTTGATCGATCGCAAGGAAAGGGCAATTACGAAAGCGATATTCGGCATGCGGTTTGTTGTGATTATTATAATCGAGTCATTAGTAAACGTACTTTTAATTAAAGTCTGATATATTTATTATATTAAGGCATTTATCTTGGTTTTATATATATTTTTTCCATTTTCGGCGTGTCGAAGAGAAAGTCGCCGGCTATTTGTTGTTGTTTTCAGCTATAAAAAATTGCCGTCAAAGGTGCGATAAGATCTAAGCGTCAGACGATTATTCGGCTCCTTTAGAAGCACAAAGAATCTCAATATTATATAAAAAATTACCTGATTTTATCGTAATAAAATCTAAGTACGCATAATAACTTTTATTAATATGATCGTTGTAAGTTCTTTTATGCTTAAAGTAGAGTATGTCGAGATCTTATCGCGCCGCTCCTGAGGTGATATTTTTCCTGTAGGCTTTTTAATTTTTGCTTGTAAAATTTATCGTATCAAAGGTGCGACACTGGCGATAAGGAACGAGTGAAAGGTTTGTAGATGTGACATAGTCGAGTACGTAAAAAATGTTTATTTTTTTGCCAGTTTTTCAACTCGCTTGACGTCAAACCGCATAATGTACAAGTCGAGCGGAAGGCTTTTTTTTTCTTTTTCCTTTCGCAACGCAGCTATGTAGATAAACTTTATCAGGAAATTACCCGGTGAAAAGAATGGCGAAAGAGGTTCGAGTGTCATCGATGAAAAGTAAAGCGGATTTTCATAAGCCGTATCCGCCTCCGCGGGCATTTAAAATTAAAATTTTTGGATGAAAGAATTAAAGCGCGACCGATCCGTCATTCATTTTTAAGAGCCTTTTTTGTTCACACCCACAGTGGATCGCATTACAGATTTAATTATATAAATTTTCGAAACATAACGCATTTTTCAGGCGAGAGCTTCGCCGAAAACTCATTCCAAAAATTATGAACTTTATGGAAACAACTGTTACGAAAAATTATCAGCCTTTTTTTACAACTCCAGCGCCTTTATAAATCACCCGAGCCCGCAGAAACGCCGCGTAACATGGAAATAATTGTACGGGGCACTTTTACGATACGGCACCTACAGGTATCAATTTTCAATCCGTTCCCGGCATTAATCGATCGAAATATTTTACGCGCAACATCGGCGCGCCGCCGTCGAAATTATCAATTTTCTCATTTACAATGAGCCGGCAACAAACATCGCGCGCCTTAAAAAAGTCAGCCCCAAGCTCGAACGGCGAAGATATGGGCCATTTTTCAGGCAGGCCTTTTTTCCCGGAGCAAGGCGCTTTTTTCTTCGGCGGGGCATTTTTACGAGTCGCAAAAAGAACGAGGGAAAAAACACACACACACAGACGGGCCGGAGAAAAATGTAATGCTCTGAAAAGCGGCCCGTCCCTTGCAGTGTATGCATTTTGAAAGCAGGCGGGCATCGCATTATGCGGCTCGCGGAAGCGCAGCCGTGTATATATCCCGGCTGATGATTTACGCGAAATCGAGCGGACTCCGTGTTACGCGGGCCGAGCGCCGCGGAGGAAACGCGCCGGGCGCATGAAGTAATCTCTTGTCAGATCATAATCGACTATCTCCGCCAGCGCCGCACTGCGCGCGCCTACGTACGACACGCCCGAGCGAGCCGCGGCTCCTCGTGCTCCTTTTGCCTCTCGTCCTCAAGTTCGCTCCGTGCAGCAGCTCTCTTTCTCTCTTGCTGAAAACACGCTTCTGCTGCAGTGCGCCGGATTACATGGGGCTGCTGCTTGAACGGTAAAGAGATTGCTTACTCTTCGATGGATACGGCTTTGCCTTGACCTTTTGCGTCTGTGAAGAGCATTTGGTGCAATTAAGGCGTGCTTCGGAAAGCAAATTGCCTTGTTTTTGGAAATATGCTTGCACCTTATTTCAGCGAATAAAATAGGTGCCAATCCGTCGAGGCTTATAATCAAATTCTGGAAATAGCGCTGTGTTCCTCTACATTCGAAAGTAGAACACTGTTAGATCTAGTCAGACGGGTATTTCCAAACTATATACTGCGGGTCTATCCGTTTATGATTCAAAATCCTCAAACGTGCTTTGTACATTTATCCGATTGATTTTCAGATTCATCTGTCACATTTTCGATGCCATTTATTTATGATTAATATTATATATAATTGCTAGATGAAAAACTTGCGCGACTTAAAGTATTATCTCACTATATTATTATCGTCATTGCACACTTTAGATTTTTATGAGCAGATATTGATAAATAACTGATATTAAAGCAAAGGAATTTTTATGCGAAACTTTCACAGTTTGCTGAAATTCAATTTAAAGAACTTTTGACACACTCGAGTGTTGAATAAATTATTTTCAGTGATATAAGGTTAGTATTATCGTCATAAAAGCATTAAAGATAAGTGAATTCCCTTATTAAATCAAACGTTTCATTAAAAAAATATCAGCCTCCCATACGGTTTTCCGGAGATTCCACATTACTTTTCTCATCCTAATTAATTATCAAAATATCAATAATACGGTAATTGCAATAATTACAGCGGAGCCCTCGCATGAGTAATAACGGCCGTGCAATCAGGTGGCGGCTCGATTAAATAAAAGTTAACCTCGAAAACTGTCGGGAGGGCGAAATAAGCTCGCGGGAAATAATTAAAAACAAATATATTCGCTTTGGGCGCAGTTTACGTCGCCCGGGCTGAAAAAGAACCGAGGCGAGTGTAAACGTCCACCCGGCCGCGGCGCGGGGCGTTCGTTTTTCGTAAAAAACTCGGCGCGCAATATCAATTACGCGACGATTCCCCGAGCCTGGCGGCTTTATCGGCCGGCAGGATCTTCGGCAGAAGAGCGCGCCGAAATCAATCAAGCCGGGCTCGGGGGCCCCGCGAAAAAAAGCGAAAAACTCCCGTAGGGCCCGCGGGCCCCCGGAATTAATCGAGTTGTTTGCCGAGGCCGGCTTTCCTCGGGCCCCCGCCGCACGCACAGGCCCGTTAATCGCCCGAGCGCCTCCTTTTTTATATAAATATGCCGCGAATTTTCCGCCGGCGATTTCTCCCCGATCGCCTGGCCCGATCTCTCCCCGAGGCGCAAAACCGAGTTCCGGATGCCTCTATGACTGGTTTCATATCTACAGGGAATCGCAAAAATCCGGTATCACTTTACGTCGCGAATGCTTGTTCGAATGCGCGCGGTTTTTGCTCAAGCACTGCAATAGGTGCCTTTTAAATTATACATTTATTTTTAACGAAATTCTGTTGCTCGCTCGCGTCGCGTAAGCCCCAATTATTTATTGCTATTATGCGAGTTCGCGGAAAATGCCTTATTTTTGGAAATAACGGCTTCAAGGAAATGTGATAAAATGCAGTTTCGAAAATCAGAGAAGTTCATTAGCAGAATGCTAACGTGCAATATCGCCTCCGCAAATATTTTACTGTGAGAACTGCTTCCTACGCCGGCTTTCAATTGCTACAAGAGGAAAAATTCTATTCAATAGAATTGTACTATTTTTTCGGCCCGCTCGCACCAGTGCATAATTATTTTTACAAATCAATATCTGTTGCCTTATCCACTAATCTAAATCTGTGACTTATAATAAAGCAAACGAACCCTACGTACTATATAAAACAATCTCCAAAACTGCTCATTCTTTCGCTCGAGTATGCACTTCACGACACTTTCTGCGACGAACAAGACGATTTGTCGGTATGAATGTTCTTGCCGCCTCTTTCGATTGCACACTAACATTTCTCGGAATTCCAGGCGTTTCGCGTTCAGTTCAGGCTCGCTTTTTGAGAGTTCCTCGTACGAGAGGAGTATGCTCCAATTTATTTCGGACAGCGTGTTCATTCCGGTGACCTATGCCGCGATCTAAAGTGCAGCAGAATTATATACGCGCTCGCGAGCCTTAATTGATGGCCCGCAAGCTCGCTGCCGAATAATTAATCAAATTACAAAACGCGTGTTAAGTAAGTGCGCGTTTGAAGAAAAAAAAGGTAAACATTGCACGGCAATTTGGGTGTTCCCCTTTGGGGTCCAGGTGCCGTACGTGAGCGACTCGCGCTCACTGATACTCTCTTAACTGTTAATCCGGGTAATTAATATGCACGCCGCGCTTGCTGCGTTTGTGTTTCTGCGCTTTTTTGCTCGACGAGGGAATAAGGCTTAAAAAACTCGAGCAATTGCCGCAAATGCGAGGTAAAAATTATACGAACACGAAAACTTTCGGTTGAGTGAATGGAAAAACATCCTAAAAAGCTAAGCCGCTCTCTTTTTCTTCTTACTTTAAATACAATTACCCGTCAAATCGATTACGAATAAATTCTAGCATTATCAACGCAATAAGCAACTTTGGAAAACATATCTGAGCTTTCCCCACGAGTATTACGTTAATCCCAGAAATAAGAGAAAATCGCGCAAAAACTGTCATTCGTGCCATATCCATTGCAGACGCCTAATTACCGGCGCGCAACTCGCCCAGGCTGCAGAGAGGCTTTGGACGCGGGATAAGCGTCGAATTAGCTCCCCCGGCGGGCGGATCAATGGGAGCTGCTGCGGCCGATATGTGGATCAGTGGGTGAGCCGATGATCGAGGCCTGCGTGGGCGCCCCCCGGCTGGCTCGCGCGTAGGCGTCCGCTGCAGTCTGCGACTCTTGTTTCGCGCGGAGAATCGCGCGGCTAATACGGGAGGTTGGTAAACAAACTTAACGAGCCTGGCTACTCATTCGCGCGCGAAGACACCTCGACCCAGAAAATTGCGCGAGCGGCCTTTACGGCTAGCGAGCTGCGCCGCAGCGCTAACATTTCCTTCGTAATTACGCGCGGACGTCGCTGGGCTGTGCTCAGCTTTTATTTTCAAACTCGCTTTCGAGCTAACAGCTTTTCTTTTCGGATTATTTATTATACTTGGAGCGGTCAGGTTTAAAGGGGAGTTGAATTGCTTGCGAGAAAAGCGATATTTAGGAGGGAAATGTATAAAGAAAAGAAAATTATATAGGTATAAATCAGCTCTTGCAGATGATATGATTAGTACAATTAATCTTTCACTCTACTTGAATATTTGGTATTTCGTGATTGTTAAAATGTTGGTGTTATGACGCACTTATCCGGTGTATTTATGCATTCCATATTATTACTGGTGAACGACAATTTCCTTAATTTTAATAGGTGTTGGAGGTAGAATTTGCTCGATACACGCAAGCAAAGTAATTTCAAAATTGATTTTCACATTCGTATCATTATTCCATCAATTTAAAACACGTTAACATAAGTAATAAGATACCGAGCACATTTATCATGCAACTGCGAAACACGAATTGTACTTTCATTTAAAACTGTTTCAAAGATTATAAGGACACAGCTCGTCAAAAACAATTCTTTTACTCTCGATCCAATTAGAGAATTAGACTGAAAAAGAATTAAAATAAACTTATTTTGCGAAAGCGACTTCTTTATGCCAAGAAAAGGCAGAAGAAAAGCGGCAGTTCCACCTACAAGTTGTCTTAAACCCGCTACATTTTGCAAGAAAGCTGCGATTGGTTTGGCACATTTCACCTCCCCGGCGCGGGCGCGGCGACGACATATTTCGCAAAATTAATGCGCAGGTACTCGAAAGCCGCGAGTAAGACGTTATAACTGCTCGTTGCTCAAGCGCGTTATTGAACGCGATGCGCCGTTTGACGGAAGTTGCCAAGAGCTTTAATTCATAATCGCTGGCATTGACTCGAGCGGCTTTTTTCGCCGGACTCGCGCTCGCAATCGGCGCACTCCGCGCTCGCCTTGGTCGCGCGACATTTACCGGGACATTCGGAAAATTTCGATACTCGCCCGCCGCGGGGGCCGTTAACGATCGGCGCGCTCGCCAACTCGTTTTGTCGAGGCTCGCGAGTAAATTTCGGCTTGCCTTTGGTCCCGAGCTCGCTGCTTGTAATAAGGGACTCGCAAGAGCCGCCCGCCGCTGCGACTTTCCAATGAAGTGATTGATTATTTTCTCTCTCCCGCGCTCGGACTCGTCCTCGGGGAGAGCTTCTTTTTACCGTGGCGAGCGCTCGCCGATCTCTCACGGAATCCCGGAGTTTTACGTCACTTTAATTCGATAAGTATCGGGAGAGCCGGCAGGCCGAGCTCTCGTGGAAATCGAAAAATCGAAAGCCACCGCCGCCAATCGGCCGGCTTGAGATCTTCATCGCCATCAATTTCGCGCTGCGCCGATTATTAGCGGCAATTTATTATTCGGCAATGACGTTCCGCCGGCGTTCGCATGTCGATTCCCCTCCTCCCCCTCCTCCCCCTCCTCTCTCCCGCGCCGACGTATATGGAGTCCCTTTTTTAAAATCGGGTCAAAACGATTACCGCTTCAAACGTCCCATTCTGCGAGCCGCAGTTTGTCTTTCGCGCGTCGCCGTAAACGGAGAAAAATTTTTATGGCGACGTCGATAAGAACAAATGCACTCTCCGCCGCGAGCTTTTAGCGAAATGAGGACCGTCCTTTCTTCGATTCGCGCATTGTGCCCGCCTCGGCCTTTCTCGAATTAAGGACTCGTTTCTCAGTACCGCAGTTACGTATTCTTTTCGACTCGACTTCCTAGTTTCGACGCCACTGTCAAGACGAAGCGGCTGTAAAACCTGAGCGTTGATCTAAAGAATGGAATGCCTTAATTAAATAAATTAGTTATAGGGCAAATGAAATCTGACCCGTTTAATGAGTCAAATGAAATATTAAGCAAGATTACGTGCGTTCAGATTTACAGCGCCGAAATACGTCAGGCGTCCAGCTGTGATTTAATTGCGCTTTGTGAAAATCTCGCCGTAACGTTTTCGGCCGCGCGGCGGACGTGTGACTGCTGAAGAATAAAAAGTGCAAGAGCACGTTTCATTGCGAGCGGGATGAATTGAATATTTTGAATGCTCGCCTCGGCGCTGTTTACGGCTAAATAAATGCCCGCCGTGACGCGCGGAGAAAGTATTAACATTTTCCGTTAATAATAAACGCGCTGAAATAATGCGTCAAACGTAACGACTCATTATTTACTACTCCAGTTTCCTATCGGCTTTTACGCCCGAACGGGTCTTACATAAAAGTGTCAAAAATGCAGCTCGAAAACGAAACGATCGGCATTATTAATAAAGAGCATAATAAAGTTTTGAATAAGTTTTCGCTTGGCGGTCTATAATCGGTGCTTGCAGGATCGCGGGGCCTAAATTAAGCGTCTTGCACTTTCTCGCACGTAATTTGCCGGGCTCTCTCGAGAGCAACAAGGGCAGCATTCGGCTCATCATTTTCATCGGCCGGCGCGGTGACGGCTCTCGTCTTTGGCGGGTATGTCCTTTTATTTCGCGCCATTTTCGGAGCAAGTGCCGCGCGGCACTTTCGCCCGGGTTATTATAGTTTAATTCGCGACGGCAGATACTCCGCGTTGACGCAACCGGCCGCCGCTCGCAATTAGCCGGGCCTTATCGATCGAGAATGCAACGGCGACGGCGGCGGCGGCGGCGGCACCCACCGGCGCAAAAAGCCGGCTCTTCTCTCCCCCACACTCGGAGGCGAGCGGCGCGTAAC
Source organism: Ormyrus pomaceus (assembly GCA_900474385.1). NCBI lineage: Eukaryota > Metazoa > Arthropoda > Insecta > Hymenoptera > Ormyridae > Ormyrus > Ormyrus pomaceus. The sequence continues at coordinate 112,035 of UCOM01000048.1, forward strand.
GAAGCCGCGGCGCAGCCTTGCTGAAAAACAGGATCTTACGTGATGAGCATTGCCGCGCGTTTTGACGGCTCCTTCTTTCTTTCCTCCTCTCCTTCTGTTTCGGCATTTTTTCTCCGCGCCGTGAGACTTGGATTTTTAATAACGCCGGAGGAGGCCTGCAGTATTTTTTGCTCCCTCGGCCGCGCCGATCTCTGCCACTATTATTTCGCGCGAAAACGTAACTTTGAATGTGTTATTACGCGGGCGCATTGTGTAATTATTGAATTTTCAAAAGGGAATGTCGCCCGCGGCCGCCGATCCCGGGGCTACTTATCGGCCAACTGGCAGTTTGATGTATTAAATGTTTAATTTGAATTTAATAGGACGCCTGGATCGAAGAGAGACCGTAATTTTAGCGATTTTCGGCCCAATTTTTCAGGCGCGCCAGGAATCTTGCAGAAATCGTGCATGCCCCGTTTTGTGTGCATTGCGGAAATTAAAGCGGGCAGTGTGTACTGTAATTTTTTATCACTTCATTTCGAAAACAAAATATCGCTCGGAATCGAAGCGGGGCGCGGTTCCGCCCGAGGCGAGGCGCGCACACCTCGATAACACTTATTCTACAAAATCATACAGGTGTAACTTCCAATTTTTTTCCTTTATTACTTTTTAATCGACTTTTATTTGTCGAGCAGTCAAGTTTTGCACCTATAATTACGCTGAAATAAACGTTTTTAATAAAGTTATGTCATTAAACAGCTATCGCTGATGTAGACAAACCTTTTCTTTACTCAACTTTAATTCGCGTTTACATAAACCAATAAATATTTATATATAGGACACTTTTGCTAAAGACAGACGTGATCCGCAAATTTATCGCAAAGCGTTAAAGTCAAAATTAATTTCTCAAAATTGACAGCGTCGCATAAATTCCTTTTTTCCGAAAACTCGTTTTATATACAGGCAAAAGCACCGGAGGGTCATCAGCTTAATAAAGCCCGCGACGAGTCTCTTCATATTTTCACTTTGCGAGAAAGATCACGCGCCGAAAGGCCAAAATTTGGTGTATAAAAAAAAAGCAGACGATCGTCTGCCGCGATTTCGATACGTAACCAAGTCCGACCGTGAATATCAATAGTGAAAGTTCAAAGCCGATCGGGCGAGGAGCGATAAGCAGCCGCATAACGTATTCATAGCGCGGCGGATCTGATAGCGGCCTCTCCGAGCAAACGTGCTAATGGGCGCGCGGGAGGCTGACGCTGCTATTACCCACGTGGCCTACCGTCCACCTTCTCCACCCGGCCATCCTTTATCCTCGCGCGCACATTTTAATTAACCCAATTAACTCGGGCCCGCTCCCGCCCGCCTGACATTTCTAGCGGATTTTGCAGAGGAGGACGCTATTGTGAAACGAAACCTGAAGCCGTAATTAATGGATTTTCTTTGACCCTTCGGCTACGTAATTTCGCCTTTTATTAATATTTGATTCATGCTCTTGTCGTTGCTTGTCTTAATTAGGACGATAAATTTGTCATTATGGGAATGTTCGAATTAAAATTTATCATCTTGCAATTTAGCTAAAGTTTGCTTTCCTGCAAACTAATTTTATCAAGCCTTACAGTTTTTCAAATAAAAGGAGCAAGAAGGCTAATAATCAGTTTCTACAATTACACGCTCAATAATAAGCGACTAAAAAACTGAAACGAATAAACTCATTACGTAAAAGATGAATATGGCGTGGAAAAAGCCTTTTAATTAAACGTTGTTTTGCAAATAAAAGCTTAATGCTGTTATTTAATTGTCGAAGAAGATTAAAAACTGTAAGCAAAGCAGAATAATTAAAAGTAGTATGCACTTCTCGTGGTTTTAAAAGTCATTAATGAAATCATAACGTGTTAACCGGCAATAAACCGAACACAATGTTATATCACGCGAGTATAGTAGTATCTTTATATTGAACGATTTCATTGAATACCACATTCGAGCAAGTGAAAGAGCAAATCGCTAATGAGTTTTCTTCGGCGAGCGATTAACTTTTTCTACGCGTGTAAAAATATAATTAATCCGAAAGTTTCGAGAATGACGGGCTCAATTTTTAAAAGCAATTAGCCGCCGAATCAGTTAGTAAATCGCGCCAAATGAAGTCGTAAATACGGCCAAAATTTAAAACGTATTTTATGCCTTTGAACTTGCAGCACGACGCGAACATACATTCTTTTCGGCGGATATAATTCAAGCTTCAAAATACACAGGCATGTACGTGCGCGGGCTCGAGCGGAGAAAGGGCGCGTAGCGTGCATTTGAAGGCTCGCGGACACGTGAGTGTTGCCGAGGGAGTGATTTTGCACGTAACGTCAGCGCACAATAAGACCGGCGAGCCGGAGGAGCAGGAGGAGGAGGAGGAGGAGAAAAAGAGGATACGAAGAAGAAAGCCGGCCAGGACTCGAGCATTACATTATTTACCAGACACGTTATCGCGCGGCGATCTGCCCGGAGCAAGAGCAGCGCGCCCCGGCTAAGCAGCTCTGCATGCAGCGGGGACTCTGCCACTTGTAAACGCCGTTAAGTGCGCACGCGCGACTTCAATCTGACCCGGAGAGGAGCCGAAGGGAGCGGAAGAAACGGCGCGATCGTCCGTTTCTACTCAGGCTGCAATTAAACGGCCGGCTGATAAACTAGTTACTTTCTCTGCAATTCGATCGTTTAAACGATCTCGTATGCTAATGCGATGAGGATCTTTGCGCGGTTCGGGTCGAAAATCAATTTTTATGTTAATGACATTTAGTAGAGGTGCTCTAACATTGTGCGTATTTTTTTTTTTTTTAAATTAAAGTGCTACTCAGATTTCAATTTTCAGATAATCGTTTAATTAATATGCATTTTGAATGATAAATTATGAGAGATAAAAACACCATGAATAAAATTATATTGGTTAATCGCTTAATTATATTAGCGAATAAAATATCGGTGTAATATGCGCTAAAAATTTTTTACACTTATTCAAAATTCTGCTCGACTCCGAAAGGTTGGTCGAGCTTTTTAAGCCAAGTATACTCTCCGCGCCGAAAGATGAATAATATCGCGCTCAAGATAAGCCCGCGTGCCGAAGCGGAGCACATTCTCTTCCGGAATTGGTTGGAGCTACTTGAGAAAGGGAAGCGTTGACAAGTGATCGCAACTCCGCGGGACCATAAGACGGCGAAGAGTAACCTCTGAGCTTGCAAAATAAATCACCGAGCCCCTGGCAAGAGGCGCGAGTTGAACGGCCGAGCATCGAAAGTGCGAGAGAGACGAAGCGAGCGAGCGAGCGAGAGAGAGAGAGAGAGAGAGAGAATTGCGCTTGCGAACAAATCGTTCGTCGCGATGACTAATCGCGAGCTGCTAATTACCGTCGCGGCGAGCCAGCTAATTAATTAGTCAGTCACTAACAATAAAACCGGCCGCACTTCGCAACCACCGTGACGCTATGCTTCTCTTCCTCACCTCTCCCTTACAAGCGCACCTACTTTCTCTCTCTCTCTCTCTCTCTTTCTCTTTGGCCTTTCTCCTTTCCCGCACACGGTGGGCAAAAGTGTATAATTGCTACTACTACCAAGTCGATCGAGCAAAGCCGGTCGAGCGCTAATTATTATTGCACTAATTAAAGGAACCGCCTTAATTTCGCGAGAAAGAGCGAGCTGCGCAGAGGGAAACTGAAAAGCGCGCTTGCGATGATTGCTAGGATAAAGCCGACCCACGAGACTGCACCTAAACGCCTTCTTACGCCTGTATCTCCGCTCCGAAGGACGCGTACGTTGCACTAGCTGAACTCAATACTGACCTGAAACAAAACAAAAAAAAAAAAATAATGCAAACGTTATCGAGGAGAGAATGAGATTGTGGGAGGAGGGTAACTCGAGAGTCCAGCTTGAGCTGGATCTCGGCGCGAGGGAAGTGCAAGCGAGTTATTTGCCCGGCCGATTTCACTGTTATTGAGAAAGTACGTGCATTATGCGAGAGCGCGAAACGAATGATTATATAAAAAACGTTTCAAAAAAGGGCTACGTGTACGTTTGCTTCCTTTTATTATTATGTACTGCGCGTATAAAACTTTTCATGGGGAGTGTAAATTTTACTTTACGGTAGAGAAAATTATTTTACGAACCTGCCGAGATCAAATCTCTTTTCATTGAGCCAATATTTTCTCTTAATTATAATATTTAAAATACTTGCTACCTTTTATAAGTACTTAAAAAGCCTTAATTTTTCAATATTTTGAAAGTACCTTGATAACAGAAACGACAGCAAAAGTCGGAGTAAACTGATAATACCGTTGTACTAACTGATAGCTCTATAAATACTTGTGTGTCGGGGATTCACAGAGTGATACGTAAGAATTGCAATATAGTGCAGTAGAGTAGTAGTATATATTCAGCCTGCACTTGAAAATATCAGTCAGTTTTGTTGTAACATTTCGATCATCAAGATGGTTATAAAGTTGTTAATATATATTTTCTTAACACTATATCTTCTTAATACCGTCAACGCCACTGAACGACGCTTATGTAAGTATATTAGTAAAATTATTAAAAAATGAATCCATGTAGATAAATAAATATTTTAGCAAAAACTTTATTTATACATTCAAACAAATTATGTGCTTAACGATTATGTACGTAAATACATCTTTACATAAACAAAATTTAATTTGTAGTATTCTAAACTGAAAATTTCTCTTTACAGTGATTCCTACGACTTGCATAAACAAAGATCAATGCATCGACCCTTGCCGAGTGCGACTGAGCTACGTGTACCCTGGTTGCAAATTAACCCGCACTGAATGTTACACTTTATGTAATTGCTATTGCGAATACTAATAAAATGTAGAAAATAATATTTTATATTCAACGCACAATTTTTTTTCGCGAACTTGGTCGTTTAAAAAACCTTCTAGCTTTAGCTCGACTCGCACAATAAAATCAGTCGCGAAGAAGCTGCGAAGCTCAAGGAGTCCTGCCATGTTTTCTCTCTGTTTCTTAAGCCACCCGCAACGAAGCAGATCTTCATGAATTTTTAATCCCAACAGTCTCCTCTCTCTCTCTCTCTCTCCGAATGAGAACCGAAGAATTGAGACGTACGCGCGAGGATTATCATTTAACAATGCGCTCTCTCACTTTTTATCGGCGCGATGCGTATTAATTTTATTTATAAGGAGGAACGCCGAGATATGAGAAAGGAGCGCTCGGCTCGCGAAAAAGTGAGAAAGAAAAAAGCTCGAGGACGCGTCGAGAGACAAATCGCGTTTCACCTCGCGCTTTTTACGCGCCGCTGCGGGCCGGCTGCGATGCGCGCGCATCGGTAGCCTTTGCCCGGCCGAGCACTCGAGCGCTTTGTTGAATTATTAAAGGCTGCGGGAATCGCGCGCAACGAGTTAACGAACGCTTCGCTCTAATATCGCGGCGATCGGCTCGAATACGGAAAGAAGAAAAGAAAGAAAGAGACGGCGCAGAAAAAGAGGTTGTGCCGCTAGCTCGGCGCGGCTAAGAATTTTAAATATTGAATTTCGATAGCGCTCAGGAAGTAAGAAAGCGAGGCAATTTTAAAAGAGCATATATTCCGCAAGGGCAAAGGCAAGGTCGTTAGCAGCAGCGCGCGCCCGACGGAGGGAAGAAGAAACTCGCGGACTCGCAGATCGTTAAAGCCGCTGTCGCGCTTTCCTGAAGGGCCGATGGCCCGTTCTCACGGGAATTTCCTTGCGGGATCCGAATTCTGATCTTATCTGATCGCGGGAGTAGTCGGCAATGCTGAATTAGTTATAACTCCTTTTTGTTGCCGCTGCTCCTGGCGGATGCTCGCGCGGCGGAGGCCTCTGCTTGCAAAAGCCCGCTGGATGATCGAGGGGAACGAGTATTATGATCGAGCCTCTCTCCTGTTTTACTTCTCTCGCGCTCGCGACACGGCCCAAAGAAGTGGTTTAGTTGCGTTACGTCAATCGCTCGCGCTCTCTCGCGTATTCCGCCCGTAAGAAAGTGTAATGTTTGAAGTTTGCGAAAATTGACGTGACGGCGTTTTGCGCGCGCCGCTCGGCGTACCTACGGCAAGAACGAGATCTACAGGCTTTTTAACTCGACGGCGAGTACTGTTATTACTGAATTTTATTACCTGTCTCGCTATTTTTGCGGGAGCGAGCGCCGAGCCTTTAAGGACGACGCTATTGGAACTTGATTTGTTGGAATTTTATTTTGTTCGCGCGCCGACGTGCCTGCGACCATTATTTCTTTTATTCCGCCGGCTTTATCAATTCAAATGCTGGAAGCCTGTTAGTCGAGTAAACAACGTGTCGCGGCCGCCTCTAAAAACAGTCAGTTTTAACGATTTTCTAAGACAAAATACCTGCAGCTCTCGAGCGGATTTAACAGAAGATTTGAGGAAACGTAAGCCTGCAGTAAAAACCCAATACGGGTTCAGTAGAGATAAATGTACATTCAATGATTCCACGCCATTTTATCAAGTGCAATAGTTAATTATTGCAGCTGCTTAGTTCGCTTTATTCGAGAGTATTTTTCGGCGAACGGCGCAGCGGAGGGAAGTTAAGAAGTCGCCTTGGCGACTCTATAGAGGCTCCGCCGCTGTCAGTGGAGGCGCGTTCGCGCGTCGAGCGGCGCAAGAGGAAAAAATGGACAGCCCTTGGAGACTCTTCCTCTTACTCTCCCGCTCACAATAAGATATTTATCGAGCCGGCCGGGAGAGCGGCGGTCGGGCCGCAGCCGCCGCCATTGTGCCTGCTTTGGGGGAGGGCGAGGGTGATGCATGGCCTCGGAATTCGTAGGAATTGAAACTTGTTGCCGCGACGAGGGCAGATACGCGGCGAGATTTAAGCCCCGCCAAAGCCAGATAACGTCGAACTCGCCTCCTTCCTATAGAAAGCCGCTCATTTTTGCGCCGCCGCCGCCGCAGCCGCCGCCGCCGCCGATGCCGCCCCCTGGCGAATTATGCATACGGCTTGAATTATTTCTCGCCGAGCCGGGGAAATTTATGGAGCTTGTAAGTATGCGCTGTTTACATTATTGCTGAATTTCTTCCTTTATATCGCGTGATAAATCTCCCGCGCGACCATTTGTTGCTGCGTAACAAAGCGGCGGAGCGCCTTTTTCCGAGATCGCAGGAGAACCTGCCGCACTTTTTTCGGTCTTGCAAATCCTTCGAGGCTTAATTGTTGTACGATCGGGGCAGAGCAATTAATGTCTTACTTTGTAAACGCCGTCAATTTCGTCATTCTACAAAATTGTTACTTCAAAGATTTGCAAATATAATCAAGAAAATGACTACTTGCTCTTGACTTTTCAAGAGTAATGAAGGGCTACGGCGATTAATTTTTTTTTCGTAATTGCACAATTAAAGCGTTTTTAAAATAGAATCCCAGGCATCTCGAAATTAATCAGCAATTAACAATAAAGCTTTCGACAGTCGTTTATGTAAATGCAGCGAGGCCGAAACTCGAAGACTAATTAAACGTGTAATAACTGTCAATAAAAAAGGCTCGTTAATAAGATAAAAGCTCGGGCTCATGTCTTATCGATGCGACTGGTTCGCTTGGCGAAAGCCTGCCGCGTAAGATTGAAATTAGCCTCTAAGTTATCGCGGAGGATACGCGAAACGAAAGTTTCTTTTCCGTGCCCTCTTTTTCCCGGGGCTCGGGCTCGGTGCTGCCCCCGCTTCATTTTCACGATCATCAATAACGCTCGGAATTTTTCGCACTCGCACGCAGGGCCCCCGAGACAAATTGGCGCGCAATCGTTGCGCCAAGCCGGCCGATTAATCAAGGCTTGATCGGTCGGCTCGGGGAGCCCGGCCATCGCTCATTATTATTCTTAATCGGCTCGCTCTCTGTACGCAGGCCCGAGGCCTCTTTTCCTCTCTCTCCCTCCCTCCCTCCTGCCCGCAGACTCTTTGATGTTCCCCTCTCCCCCCCCCCCCTTCGGGGGACTTTCCGCGGGTAATCGACGACGTGCCTTGTGTAACAACGCGGCTCCTCCGCAACCGAGTCAGCCTGAATTTTGATAACGGATTCGCGGCTTTTTTTTCCTTCTTTTGCCGCGGCTGCGTTAATAAAGTAATAATTATACGGCTAATGGAGCCCGATGATTTGCTAGACGGTTCGCGCACGCTCGTTTAATACGCGAGTCGCGTGTGCGGAAATTTATGTACGTCATTACACGGTGACGTTTTTAGATCTTTTTTGCTTTTACGGAAATCTTGGAAAATTAGCCTTCAAATGATGTAGGAAAAACTCTTGTTAAAATGCTGCTTTTACTTCCTACTGATTTTGAATAATACATTTCCCGATATGACGAGAATTCTTTTCGAAAATCTGAAAATTATCGCCACTGCCGAACGATTAAGTTTACAAAATGACGTCGAGAACTGGTTGCGCACATACATTTTCGCAGTCTACTTTTTCATCCCGAGAATTCTCTTAGCGGCCATCTATTGAAAGAAGGCGCGGCAATTTGGAATATCGCTCTTAACGGTGGGGGGAGAGATTTTTACGCGCTCGCACATAATAACACACAAGCTTGATTTTAACGGGCCATTCGTTTTAGGGCTGCTGCTGCTGCTGCGCCGCTGTTCGCGTTAAGCGTTCGGAATTCGTCAATATTTGGACTTTTCGTAATCGAAAGCGGGCGGTCGTCTCGGACATGTGGGTGGGCGCGGCAAAATCGAACGTGCAAAATTTCGAGAAGACTATTTATTTTTACGGGTCCTATCATTGTTTTAAAAATACATTGTTGCCTAATCGTATCCAGCTTAACATTGAAACTTAAACCTCGCAAATTAATGTACACTTTGGTAGCATGAAGCGAGAGTCTTAATAAATCACTACTTAATTTTTGCGCGTTACTTTAAAATTAATTTACTCGAAATTTATGAAAGCAATATTTAAAATACGTCGACAAGATAAATTTGAACGTCAGTTATAATTTGCCGATGACTAATTTTGCGTTCCGCATTGTTAAAGAGACAGCCTACTTTTAAACAAGTAATGCAAAAGCACGGGGCGTTGTTTAAAAAAAGTTAATGCTTTTATTCGGTGCGCGTTGGCTTTATTTCCGTACGGGAATCGGGTTATTTTTTCAATCGGGCCAAAAAAGAAGTGAGTTTAAAGCAGCCGAGTGGTCTAGAGCGAGGAATGGAAAAAAATACATAGACATAATGGGTAGCGGGAAATTGAAAAATAAACAGCGCCGCAGGCACGCATCGCCCATGGCGATCTCGCGAGCTTATTTTTTCGGCGCGGACGCAAGCACCGAGTTAGAAAAAGAGAGAGAGAGAGAGAGAGAGAGAGGGGGGGGGGCAGACAGGCGAAATCAAAGCATAAAGTGCGTGTCGTCGCTTCGCCTTCTACCGACTTTATTTTTGTGAGTCACGTGGGCTTCCCCATCGCAGACGGTTTTGTTTTTGCAGCGAATGGAAGTCGACGTAACTCCCCTTACGCTTTTACGGCAGATGTTCGAGCTTTCCATCCACTTGGTTAATCAACGCCGCGGCGGCGATTCTGCCTCTCTCTTTTTTAACACTCCCAATTGCGCGCGCCGAGCGGAAATTTTAGAAGGAAAAGGCCGCGCGTATAAAGTTTGTAAAGTCGACGAGCGCCGTTTTGCCTTTTTTATTGTTTTACTGCCGGTTCGGCATGTAAAATCGTTATACGATTATAGCTGCTACATTAAAGCCCCGGGGAAAAATACAACTTTCAATTAGTACGGGGGGCTGCGATATTTCACCGAACTCGCTGCGTTAATTAAACGCGCGCATTCCCGGCTTATCGGGGAAAAAATGCGCCGGCGACACGGCGCGAACGTGCCAATAACCGCACTTTTCTGCCCGAACGAACTTTGTATTAAAAATCGACAATTTTTATTGTCCACTAAAGTCCTTTGCCAAGCGGCCATTTAATCCGATAAGATTATTGGGAACTCTACGGTAACGGCAAACGGCTTGTACAGAAACAGGAAGAGGACGAAGAGACGACGGGACCGCACAGGGGGCGCGCATTGCGTGCGCCTCATTATTCGGGGGGAAATTTATCGTTGAACTTTCATAAACTCAAAGGCGTTTAAAAAGTCCATTCGTTACAATTATCGGCGTTCGCGCGCGATTCAATAAAATGTCGAAAAGGAGCGCGGGCCCAAAAAAAGTGCTCGCGCGCATAACCGAAAATATATACACCGCGCGGCCGAAAAGAGGACTTTTACCTCCGAAGGTGGTTCTCGATAAAAGCCGGCGCGGGCAGGAATAAATAATTAATGAAGGCAGACAGGCCAGGGCGCGTGCTCGTGGCCGGGGCATTACGTGTCCGAGCCGGCCGCGCTGATTTACAAAAATCGTCCAAAACACTTAAACGAGCTCGTAAAGGTGGCCTTTGCGCGCGCGCGCGCGCAAATATTTCGCTCCCTCTACAATAGCTTAACGCTCGATTACTTAAAACGTCCGCAAGCAGCGGCGGCGGCGGCGGCGCACTGCGCTCTGCGGCCTTTAACGATCTGGATGTCTTTCATTTGCAATTACACGATTTGCAATTATCCGGGGCGCATAAGAATCCCCGCGCTTTTAGCCGGGCTGTGGGAAGCACAGCCTCTCTCGGCCGTAATAGGGTGTCGCGCTTGCGTAATGTTTACTTTCTTTGCGCGCGCAGCCTTTAAGGCGCAATTTAACGCGCGCGAACCTATAGAAAAGGCGCGCGTTTTACGGGCCACGAAAAGTGAATTATGGCGCCGGGCGCTTTATTTCACGGGCCTTCCCTCCCTCCTCCGGCGCTTATTAATCGTCGCCCGGGCAATAAAAATTCGCTGTTAATCATCTTCCTTGAATGCGCCAACGACTGCACTGCACACGCACACACACAGACGCCCGGACGCAACGGGTGGAGCTTTGAGGTATGAAATACTACGAGCCCCAAGGATCACGAACATTACGAGAATTTCATGGGTGACGCAAGCGAGTAATTGGACGCGAGCGTATCTATGTTCTATTGTGTTGACTTTTCAAAGAACTGGGCCCTTTACGACCGAATCTTGAATTTAATGTCACCATTTTTCATCTGGAAGTGCTTTCAAGTACATTATTAACGCTCTAGTTTGAAGGAAAAAAATTCATCAACTGAGTAAGGTCGCTCGATACTCAGCTACTAATTATTGCTTAAATGTTAAATTGCGCTTCGATCGAAAGGTGGCAAGTTATTATTTTTACTTTTATTGCATTGTATAAGCATATTACAGTCCGCATATTTTTGTAAACAAAAATATGTTTTGATGTACTTGCAATTTATTACGCTTTACTCCTTAAACTTTTTGCGCGATTTTGGTCATTATATCAGAGAAGTAATTAAAGTTAATAAGAAACAAATGAAACAGGTTTTTAAAGAGAATTTAGAAAGTAAAGATCAGATTGTTGAAAATAAATGAAATCGCTCTCGAAGAACATGAAAACTGTTTTTTAAAATGAGTTGTTTTTAATTATTGCCAACCTTTCACACCAACTTGTCACATTACGGGGCAGTAACTAATTTAAAACTTGTAATCCGTAATAAATTTTAACGTCTCTTGATTAATGCGAAATCGTTAGCGCAAACCCTTTACTTTTTGCGCGGGACTCCGCTTCCATGTTGGCCATTTTTATTTTTGTAATTAAAAGCAGAGCGCTGCTTTTCGAAGCAGTAATAAATGTTTCTCAGGAGAAAAAGAATAAGGTTTGTCCTACAATAATAGCATTAAAAATCAATAGATAGTCGATTAAGGCCGCGGCATAAAATCAAAATGCATCCCTACACTCGGGACATAAAGATCGAGCGGACAAAAATAGCCCCTGTAGAATAGAATGAAAATAAGGAAAAGAATTCCCATACAAACAATAATAGCCCATTGCGAGTTCATTCTTCGCCGGCAATAGCCATGCCAGCTGCCGCGCAAAAAGAAGGACGGCGCAGGCGGCTGAGGGCGAAAAAATCGCGCACGACAAAACGAGAGAGGGGGAAGGGGAATACGCGCGGGAGAGAAAAAATCTACTGACAAGCGGTAGAACAAGCCGAAGAAGAAGAATCTTACAAGCGGCCGTTCGAGTTAAAACTCCCTTTTCCACGATAATACGCCGATTCCCATTCTATCGTCGCCGTTCCGGAACTCTCGGGAGTGATCTCGTTCGCGTGCTCGAAAAAAATCCACGCCGCTCCACGCCGCTCCACTGGCCGTCGGCGGCGGCCCATGCCTGAAAAAAGACGAGCGCAGGAGAAAAAGACGGCCCAGCCGATGCAATATCTCTCGAGAGCAGCGACTTAGTCCTTTCGCGTGCGGAGATTGATGCCAGCCGCGCTTCTTTAAGGGGCAGCAGCCTCGACCGAAGCCAGGACCAAAGCCTTTCCTCCTAAGACTTTCAGCTGGCCACTCCCTCTCTCAAAGCCGCACAATGCTCGGACCTTCCAGCGGGAGGGGGTGTCTATGGCCTGTAACGAGCGAGGAATATTAATCCAAGAGCACCGTTATCGCTTCTCCGAACTTGAACCTGCAGAGGGAGCTAACGGGTTGTATTTTTCAGGGGCGCCCGAGCTTTACAAATCCGGGCAACACTTTGACTCTGACTGTGCCGGATACTATTGATAGCTTTTCAATAGCATCTGCAAGATAAACTCTCATTTAACTTGAATCGAAAGCCACACAGTTTAAGTGTTGTATGTTTTTACCAAAGTATTCATAACTTTACCTTGTACTTTCATCCCAAAAACTGTTTACGACTCTTACTAAACCTAATTTTAACAAATATTATGCTTTGCTAAACTAAGTGTACGGTTTGATTAATGCCTATTCAAAACACGATAAAGTTGTCTTAAGAAAAGTTGTTTATTAAAAGAATTATGACCTATCGAAGCATTTACATTATTGAGTTAATCATTGAAAAAAGAAAACTAAATATTCATTAAGCACCTGTAATTGTACGAGTATAATGATTAGAAACTCTAGTTTGCAAATTTGAATCAAATTGAAATAAATTATGAAGGACAGAAATCGACAATGACAACTGTTTTTGAAAGTGATATAAAATGAATATCCAGCATTCTTGTGGAGAATTATTCCATTATCAAGAAATAAAAAGAACACGGTCTCACCGCTATATAATTATTTAAGTACACGTCGTTACGTAATATATACAATTATTTCAGATGCAATTTTAATATACGCTATGCACAAGAGGGAAAATAAGAAAGCAAAAACCAGTGGAAACAAAACAAAACTGCAGCTTGGAGACTCGCTGGTCCAGATATCGAGCAAGAGCCGTTACATAATGTTCTGTGAACGGCGATCGGCAAGGACATAAGGTGCTCGCGATTTAAGCACTCGATACTTTATGATTTGCATGCGCGAGCCAATTAGAGAATAAGAAAAAAAGAGGAGGCCACGAGCACGAACCGAAAAAGAAAGAAACGGATGGTAAACGGGAGAAAGGGGGAGTGCGAACCAGACACAATTTAACTTTACGCGCCAACGATCTTTATGCTCGCTTCCCTCCGGAATATATGCTAGGAGAGAATTTACCGTAAAAATAAGTAGAGAAAATTATTTGTTTTTCTGTACAAATATACGCAGCGCGATATTTTCGAAACCAACGAAAATCCCAAAACAATTATTTATACATCCACGCAAAAATTGACAGTTCTAAAATAAAGATGAGAAATTCAATAAAATATGTCTCTTAATTTTGAATACTCACGACTCTGATGGCACTGTGTCGCTTAAATCGTGGATTTTATTGTCAAGTAATTTTAATTGCAACTAGTCGCTTATACAATCCACCCAGAAAATTATTTATTTATTTCCAAAGAGATTTGTTTGAAGGAACGGCTGGTAAATAAAGTGAAAATTTTTCGCTGAAATCCTTCAAGCCACAGCAAAGGGTGCATCTTTATTGGCTCTTCAAATAGTACATCTATACGAAGGATTTTCCTCGACGTTTATTTAGATTTCACGAGACATTATTTCCTCGGCTCTGGTAGTTACGCTATTTAATTTGACGATAATTTATAATGCGACACACCGCGAGTTTCACACATTGGAGACCGCGCTCGAAAATGACACACCGTCCATAAAATGCGTCGTAAAGGCTTTATTTATTGCGCGGAATAAAGTGTTCCGATACTGAAATTTTATTAGTTTTTTTGAATGTTCATTTACGAGGCATCGCGCTCGACGATCGTTATTATTACTTCGAGCACTGAGCAAACACACTTTAAGAAAAATTCAACGGAAGCCGTACACTTAATTTTGCTCGGGTCAGTTTTGCCCTGTAACTTTGAGATTTTATTTCGCATTTCTTCAAGAAGCAATCAATTTTTTTAGGGGGAGCAGCTCGACTTCTTTCATACCGGAGTAACAGTAAATTGACTATGAATATATTAAGGCAGTATTAATTTCGAAACGCAGCAGAGGCTAGAAACTAATTTTGGAACAATAGTGCTAAGAATTTGAGTAATAAATTGAATCGAGGTACGAAAATACATCCTTTTAAATGCAAAATCTCTCTCGCATTAATCAATAAACATATCGCAGCGAAGGAAGTGCGTAATAATTTAAAAGCGATGCGCGCAGCGCCGTGTTTGAGGAAGGTGTTAACAGATTGATTAAAATTCTACTTTCACGAAGAACAATAAAAGTTTCATAACGTTTATGTGCAATGCTTGTAATGACTCGAGTAAGCTTAGATCTACCATAACGCCATTTACATCTCATATTTTATTTGAAACGGCGACGTACAATACATTCTAAATTTCCAAGTTTATTTTCGCGCGATTTGCATTCGCGCTAATGCAATCCAGGCGTCCATCTTATCGTAAAGCTGTTTTTCCAATTTTTCCGTCGACACCAGCCGCGGCTCGGGCGCGCGCGCGCGCGCTTAAAATTTCAGGAAAACTGTCAAATCCGTTAATTTATTTTTACAATTTGCATAATATAATGTGCACGCGCCAGTAGTTTCTATAAATAGCGGCCAGCGTCAATATCCGAGCAAGTTCGAAAGCTCTTTATTGAATGTCGACTCGCATGAATAAAATATCGGCCGACTCGAGATTTTCGCAATGCGCCGGGTAAAGAGCGACGTAGGAGGGTGCAGAGCTAAGGCTATTAGCGATCGAGAGCCGCATCTCTCGAGATTCGCGCAGATCAGAGATACACTTCCGAAAGAAGCTTTAGCTCCGGTTTTAGCATTACAAGCGCCTCCTGACGTCATTAATATCCCGATATTATTCCACAGCGGAGCCCTGTGTATATAATAACGTTGGCGCCTACGTGCACAGGAAAGACAGAGACGTCACGTGACGCGCCGCTCGAGAATAGTTGCCGGCGTAACGTCACTCGATAGGAATAGAGTCGAATGTACTTTTGTTTCTTCGATAATTTTCGACTTTTTTGCCAACTTGTGCACGCGTCTTCTAAAAAGAAGCAGGCGCGTTAAACTTTGTAGGGGCGAAATAGTTGGAAATCTCAGCTAAGCTGGCTCTTATCCGGTATTCTATTTCAGGATAGTGAAAAAGCTCAGCTACCATAGCTATAAATTTCACTACAATGAATCACTCGCAAAGTGTTTACTAATAAAAGACAGTTTTAGCTGAAATTTCGAGCTCGAGTCAGTGTTTTTAGCAGAGTCGTGCAAAAATAATTTTTCCCCATATTTTCAGAGTATTCCGACAAATAAAAATGTTTGCACTCAATCGGCGACTGACAGGAATAATTGGACGTCTGCAGAAAAGCGAAGTTTATGAGACTATAGAATACATAAAGCCCGGCAATAAGTATCAGTCAGACGTCAAGAGGAATGCTGGGTGCTAACCTGCGATTAGTTAAATCGCGAGCGCAAATCGTTCGCCTAATAAACAAAAAGCAATAAAGCTCGCGAATCCGTTATCCCCCATTGTCTGCACATTAGCAACGAGCAGGTATTTTAATGCGGCTTTTCGAGAGGCGGACCTCCAGGTCGAAGGATCAGCTCTCGCGAGCGGCATTTCGCAGCACTCTCTTTCCTCTCTTTTTCGCTCTCGAGCCGAGCTACTAGTTCGCCCACGCGCGAACCTCTGGGGAAACGCTGATTACGTCGCGCTGTGTAATGGGTATGAATGGGGGCCCGAGTCTCGGTTACGCGCGACCGGCTCGCTGCTATACGACGAGCGTTGCGTAACGCCGCGGAATCGATAAGCGCGTGCCAAGCGTTTATGAATGGAATATTCTAGCGGTCGCGCGCGCGCGCGCAAGCAAGCAAGCACCTTTTAATTCATAGAGCATAGCTCGGCGCAGTCCAGGTTATACCTGAGAAGCGGCCAAGCCGGAAAACGAAGCGAGATCGAGCTTTGTTGCCGACGCCTCCGTCCTTTTTCGCCGCTCTCGACTCGTCAAAGTAAAATGGGACAAGTGTCAACTTGTCGCCCGATTCGTGAATTTATTTAGCTAAGAGCTGCAGGCATCCTTCTGCTCGCTCGACTACTTGGCTTTTATGTAAGCAGGATTACTTCGGATTAGCCGTCGCGCAAATTAGCTGTATTCAGGATTAGCAAAAATATCAAAATCTTTGCAGGAAACTTGCTGGTTATTTATGTCGTCTGGTCTGGCGCACTTCTTTCAGAGAAAGAGCCGTTAATGATTGACAAGTTTGCATAATTTATGTGTTATCTTATCCGAGAATGAATAATAATGACTCTCATTCTAAAATTAGCTGTTACAGCTACTTGTCAATTTACAAAGCTAATCAAGTTCTTTAGGTGCAAAAAACCAGTCGGTCTAATTGGAAAAAATCAGCCTTCATTTCCACCGGTTCATAAACATTCGAGAAGTCTGTCATTCTCGATAAATGACAAAAGGTTATCCAAATCGAGAGAAAACATCAAGCGCAATAAAAGCGCTCGAGCAATTATTCAAAGTCCTTTAGAGGAATGAGACCGATTGCACGTTGATAGGGAAAAGGTTTGTCAGTCCGGGTTATTATTGTGTCAAGGCTGGCTTATCGAACGCAGCCGAATTCCATCAGAGCGGCGGCCCAGAAAGCAGCTCCCAGCGACGGATTCATATTCTTTGCTCGGGCATTCTTCCGGGAATGCGCCGAAAGGAGCACAATGCCGTTCAATTAACGAAACGAGCGGCGCATTCAGCGCGGCGCGACAAACCTGGAGGGCGAGCCGTCAGCCGATTCGGACAATAAAACGACGCCAGAGCTTGACAGACCGGGCTAGCATTTTGCCTGGCTAAGTCCGAAGTCGGGAACGATGCCAATGCCGACCTGTAAACTCTTCTAGCTACTGTAAACCGCTAACAATAACAGTTTTCTTCGACATTTTACAAACAATAAAGCGCCATTTGCTCGATTAAAATTCTTTAGTCGGCGTAAACTGCCGTGAATGCATTTTTATTGCTAGATGCAGTTGGTATTAAAGTTGAAATCCAAAATTTCTAAACTGTCATCGGATCTTTTGACAGAGTTATTCCCCTTTTCATCGGAATAAGTATAAATTATATGTTCATAACGCAGGCAGTGCATCGGCACTTTGATTAAAAATTGTAGATAACTTAACGCATGATCCAACACCGTATAACGGGTTTGAAAAAATTTTAACTACCGGGGCGCTGATATAGCCAAGGCGACATTTATTTCGGTGCACTAAAATCCGCCGGCCGTCCGAACTTTTCTCATGTCGTTAAATCCTTATCGTATTATGCAAGACCTTTTCGTCTTCGGTTATGCGCCTGAAGTCCTGAAAAAGCCGCGAGAGGTTTACTGCCTTTGAGTCCCTGATGCATTCAAGCACTCATCAAGATGCTCATTAAGATTCTTGAAATCTTAATTTTCTTAATTATCGTAAATTTCTTTAAACACTTTCTCGTTCGATGAGCGTCGCCTCAGTATTTTACTTAGAATCGCGGTTACACGGCTGTTGCGGAAGTTTATCAAAGTCGAGCCTCGCACTTCAACTGATAAGTGAGCTCGCAACACTCCGAGTACTTTATTTACTTGCAAAAGCCACTCGAAACTTTCCGAGGAACCACTTAATTTACCAACTTTTATTTAACCGCGAGATTTTTATTATAAAATAACTTTTATACACTATAAA
This sequence comes from Ormyrus pomaceus, assembly GCA_900474385.1. Lineage (NCBI taxonomy): Eukaryota > Metazoa > Arthropoda > Insecta > Hymenoptera > Ormyridae > Ormyrus > Ormyrus pomaceus. Next base: position 130,129 of record UCOM01000048.1, read on the forward strand.
ACTCTGCATTCGATCAGCAATTAAATTGCTTCATTAAGAATTATTATCTGGTAATAATCTTTTAATTTTCTTACAAATCATGTAGAACTTGGGATTTTTATACTCTTGAGAATTGGACCAAATAATTCGCTGTTTATAAGGAGCAGAATCAGGTAAGTAGAATAACGTCTAAGTCAGTAATGAAATTCGATTTTTTATAAGCGAATAAAAAAAAGCTTTAGTGCGCCGCGACTTTGCGGGAAATATTTTCATAAACGCCGTAGAAAAGATTATTTATGCCCCGCACAAGTTTCAGTCTCATGCGAAAATAGTTATAAGCGGATTAGCTTTGACGATCGCGAGCTCGCTTTGCGGGTGTATTTTCGCAGGCGTTTCATTCGGTCAAACATAGACTTGAAAAGCCGTTCAAAACTTTATTACAGCACGAAAGGGAGAATAAAGTGTAGAAGAAGAAGGAGGAGGAGAAGAAGTAGAAGCCGATTACGCAACTCGGGCGTCGTGGCGACGAGCACGACGACTTCTCTCTGCAGGGGTGCCAGCAGGGCAGGCGTTCACTCGTGAAGAGAGGCGCCTTTACGGTCCTCTCTCTCTCTCTCCCTCCCTCGCTCCCTCCTTCCCTCCTCCGTCGGCCGGCTTTTATTGGTAGCACGCTAAATTCATTAGCACGCCTCGTTTGCCCGAGATATCCTCCGGCTTGTCATAATTGAGATTTGAGGGGACTCCACTGTACTTGGCAAAAAGAGCACCGGCGACGAGCGGAAAAAGCGGAGCGGCTTTATGCTCGCAAAAGCTCCGCTCTTTACTCGTTTTCTCGCAGTTTCTGCGCGCTATAACAGAGCAGCGAGCGATGATGCACCGCGATGACGCTCCAACGACTTTATTTATGAATTAGCCGACTTATAAATAGCTAGTTATGCACCTTACAAAATAACTTAATTTCTTTAATTAGGAGAAGCATGCAGTTTATGTTGACTTTAACTGCTTCGCTGAATTTTAAATAATCTCTGGGAAAGTATTATTTTTTTCTAAAAGCGCCTTTTGTTTTCTTCTAAAAAACAAAGACGTTTTCACGTTTCTGATAAGTAACATGAAAAGTAAAATACAGATCGTTCTTGTAAGTAACAAATACATCGACTCGTAATAGATTTATCCATCGAATCGTATCTTAACTAATGACACTACGCAGATAAAATAAGATAACGAGCTCTACAATAAACGAATAAATCTTTAGCAAAGCATATGGACATTCTGACGCAACGAATGTTAGCGTTTCATTGGAAAACGCAAGGCACGCTGCACAATAGAAAATAGCAGGACCGATTTAACTGGTTTTTAAAAACAAGCGCCTTCAGCCCGCTAGAAAAAACAAACAAGAGGAAATTCGTCAAAGTCATTAAGCGAAATCAGGTCGATCCTTGAGATTTTTTGGCTTTTCTCTGAGCAGCTAAATCGGCGACCTTGCGGCTGAGGCATTGTGCCCCCCCGACTAGAACGAAGCGCGGATCCCCGCCCGGCTCATCATTAGGCCGACGTCCGTCATCTCTCCGGCGCTGCACCGGCGCTCGAGCGACGACAATCCACGCGCGCCTCTTTCCCTCCTCGGCTCGCGAAGGCCTCCCCGACAATAATATTACCGAGGGAAATCTCAATTTAGTTTTCGCGCTAAATACCGAGAGGCGGTTTGCTCGGCGAAAAAAAAAAATGGGTCGCCAGCTCGCTCAATTTTTCTCGCTTTTTCGCCGTCGCCCGCTAGACGTGTGCTTTTAGGCGATGCGTGGGCTCGAGCTCTTTTTGTCAGTTGCACTTCTTTTAAGCGATCGATATCACCGGTCGGTTCTTGGAAAAGTAATAATAGAAAAAGGCTTTGGATATTATTTTCGTGCAGAGTAAAAACTTTCGCGTTTTGTCAGCTTGAGTGGGTTCCGTTCGAAAATATCCTTTTGGGAGTAATGCATAACCCAGATATTCTTAATTGTATTGCGCAAGAATTAATTAACATGTTGGACTCTTCTCGATGATTCTTAAAAGATATACAGCTGCTACAATGCGCGATATTACTTTTACAAATTAACAGCATAAATCCTCATCATTAATTTCAACATCGATGAATCAATAATTTAGCAATATTTCTCGGTGCGGCGGTGGCGCAGATTGAATTAAGCGAGCACTCCCGCGAGATTTAATAAACAATTTCCATTTTGATTGCGAATAAAACGTTAAGCTTTATTAATTAACGCAGTTGCGAGCGGGGCCTTAGGGAGAAAAAGCTCGTAAAATATTGGGCAAGGCTTCGGCCGGGCCGTAAATAAAAGGGTATACACATCCGCGAGCGCGAGCCGAGGGCCGTTTAATTATCAATAAAGCGAATTGAAACTCTCATTTCCAGGATTTAAGGCGGCGCGCGAGAGAGCGGGGAGGGCCCGGGCTCATAATAAATTTTAGAACTTTTAATTAAGACGTCTCGGGCTCGCTCCACTTGATTGGCCTTTACGATTGGGCCTGCCCGTGCAGGAGGAAAAGAAAAGCGGCCAGCTCGCTCTCGTCCGTCGACGGCTCGATCCGCTGCCGCCACGTTCGCATTCGTGAAATACCTTGGCACTGCCGGGCTCAGCTGTAAGCTCTTTCGGGGCCTCCTACTCGAGATTCATTTTCCTTTCGGGGACCGTAATTTATCGAGAGCAATAAAAAATCCAATCGATTCCGGACTCTATAAATTTAAGCCCGACAGTGAAAGCTTCGGCTGTTGCCGGAGTCGACTCTTTTCTTTCGGGCCGAGCGCCGCTTTTCAACATTTTTATCAGCTTTATTTTCTCTTTGAATCTCGATCGTTTCGCGTCTTTCTCAATGCCCGGCTTCTCTGAGTCATCTATTTTCTCGGATTTTTAGAGAAGAAATAAATATTTTCGGATGCGCGTCCCCAGGCAATAAACAAGATATTTTGACAGGCTTTCGGAAGTCTGTGTTTTTCGAAAAGTCATCAATTTCCATAAAAGCTCGTAAACAATTGCGTCAAGCAGCCTCGGCAGCTTAGCGCTCGATTCAGGAAAAAACCCAGAGATTTAGCCTCCCTCGCTCGCCGGCGCAGCGGAGGCGAAGCCGCGCGTTGACGCAACGTACAATTAAAAGCCAAAATAAATTCATTCGCTCGTAACGGGAGCGAGCGATGAAAAGCGCGCGGCGCGGCTGCCGTGCACGCTTTATTAGCGTCATTTCGCATGATCCCCCAACAAAAGCCCCTGCTAGCTGTCTCACTCGGCCGGATCGCGGATTATTCTTAGAGCAAAGCGCGCTCGCTCGAGCCTGAGATATGAATCTCGGCGCAGGTGAAAACGGATCGGAGCAATTAGCGGCGCGAGCGCCTTGGCTCCGCCGATCCGTTATGAACGTTTTGGATTGCGCTAAGGAGTGATGTGCAGCCTCGCTAAATGCAGCCGCGGACGGGGGACTCTGTCGCTCTGTGTGGGAACGGCGCGGGGCTTTATCGGCCATTACGCTTCATTACAATCCCTCTTTCGCATACTTTTCGTACACAGGCCGGGACGTCGCGCGAGAGAGCGTAACGAACCTCGATGCTGCCCCGCTGCCGCCTGTAAATTTGCTCTTTTTTTTTTACCGAGCCCAGAGCGTATTTTACGCTTTTTATGCATGCGCAAAAAGACTCGATTATGGTCATTAAGCCGTTTCATTTTACTATTAACTGTACTTTGAGAAAACTTAGAGAGGGCTGCCTGACTGCACTTCTCGTACGAGAATTATGGCTCTGATTTTGTATATTACGCCTTAGAAAGGGGACTATCGCTGATAGGAAGTAAATAAAAAATGTTATCGAATGCTTGAAAATGTAGGTTTTAAATAATATTTTATTTGGGCAGAGCTCAAGATTTTGGGATTAAACATTTATTTATTGTAATTGAAACTTGAATTCCTCTAAAATAATGTTCACGTCATTGTCACATCAACAACATAAAACTTACTTTTCTCATTGAGAAAAACGTTCTAAAAAGCCTGCTTAATTGTTACTTTACCCAGGTTATTACTGCAATAGATTCTTTTAACCACATGTTGTGAAATTTCGAATTTTTAAAAAGTTATTAATATTGCAATTTAATTAATAATCTCAAAGCTTATAAAGCAGTTATTGATAATTTTGTGCATTAAATGCGGGCACAATGCGGGGGATCTCCTAAGAAAGCACGACGATAAACGGCGAATAACAGCAGAGCTTAAGTCGCTGCATCGAGTACAAAAATTACAGCGTGATATTCCGCAAACGCCGCAAAAAAGGAAAAAAAAAAGAAAGGCCCGGAATCGGTTGGCTGCTTGTTAAGGATTATTATGAGCAAATAAGCTAACCGGGAATATCGACTTGAGATGCCTGGAAGATTCGGGAGAGGCAGTTCGCCAGGTCACGATGGGATTTTACGATCGACGATCGAACAATGAGCACTGCGAGCCGGCCGAGTATTCGGTCCCGGGAGATACATCGCCGTAATAAGCCGGGCCGGGCTTCATTACGTGCATTGTTGTCGCGGAAAAAAGCCGCTAAAGCGCCTCTTTTTCCCTTAGTTCAAAGGAGAACCGATCTTTTCAGTGCTCTTCTATGCTAAATTAACAGCCTTCAAAATAAGCCGGCGATCCCTCGGCCTTTTAAATGATATTTTTCACTGTTTAATTAATCGCAGCTGCAAGCCGGAGACTTCTGCGAGGGAGTAGTCCGGTGTCATTGTTCTACTCAAGGAATGTAATTGTAGTGTACGGATAAATAATCCGGCCTGCTTACCAGTGAATTTACAGCGAAAATCCTCATTCTCTCAATGGGAATAAATTTGATTTAAATGAGAATTTATGTAACGGAAAGTATTTCCGAAACGACTGAGAATTTTTCCATCGACATTACTGAAGGTATTTTTAGAACGGCAGCTCTTGGATTAGTCGAAAAAGTCACGTTTCTAAAAAAAAAAAAAAGTATTCAAAGGAGTTTAAAAATATTTTCCAAAAATAGTAATCGGCCCAAGATTTTTATATAACCTGCAATTATACTTTCTTCGGCATTGTGTCTAAATTTAGGGAAAAGAGGTAAGAGGCGCATCTGTCTCTCGTCCGCGGTGCAGTAATGTAGCCGTTAATAATCGGAATAATAAATACCGATGCGACTCGAAAATAAATGTTGAATTACAAGTGTATATGCGGGCTTTATGAATTATACGACTATAATTTCCCGGGGACAAAAGAGCAAGAAATAAAGATCACACAGCGCGCGCGTCCGAGGAAAGCGGGCGTCAATTAGTTTCGAGTCTCGGGTGTAGCTCTTGGGTAGTTTTCAGCTCTCGCACACGTGCAGAGATAATGAATATAGCCGGGGGCGCGAGTCTAATTCGGCTGCTCGCGGATATTCCGGGCCGTATATAAGAGATATTCAACAAGTTTCGGCGCGCGCGACGTCCGCATATATAAAATTCGGGCCGAACTGGGTCGGGCAATTAAACGAGGCGGCGCGGCGGCCGGAAATATTGCGGCTCGCGTGGGGCCGCCGATATTTCGCCGCGACTTATTAAAACGGCCTTGATAAGCGCCCGATTAATTAACACATTTTAGCGTTATTAATGTCCCGGGGCACGACGCGGAAGTGCGGCCCAAGCGGTAGCCTCCTTCGCGTAATCGATGCGCGAGTAATGAGTTAATGAGACGCTAGCAGCCATCCTTTATCATCAAACGTACGCCGGGGATTAAAGTCATATTCGACAAAACTTGCCGGCCCGAGTATTTATCACGCCGCGAAAGTTTCGCCGGGGAGCTTTTATCGTTTTATTTTCGTGCCTCTCGGTGTGCCGGGTAGTTTCTCATTTTAAAGTACGCACCGCGGAATTTCGGCGACGAGTAATGCCGGCAATGAGTTTTTATCGCCCCGCTTAAATTCGGCCGGAGCAATTGCACAATGCGCCAGCAAAGAAGTACGTGCCACGCGAATGAACGTTGCCAAGCGCGTTATAAACGCCCTGGCGACTCGCGAAATTTACTCAATCTCGATCGATATTTATAAAAATCTAACGCCGCCGTTCGAGCGTTAAAAGAGCTGTTAAACTTGCCCGAGAGTTCCTCTGAAAAATGTTAATAATTTACAGTTGGATAAGATAATTTGGAGAAGGAAACGAATGTACAGTTAGCGCGGGCACGTGTAGCGGTCGGCGATCTCTCCCGGTAATAAAACAGATTCCGAGGATATTTGGACGGCAGCGGCGGTGGGGGCAGCTGCCCAGGAATGCAGGCCCTCCGCCGCTGATTTTTGAGCCACCGTCTCGAGGTGTGCTGCTGCTGGCGGCTGGATGCAAATTCGGCAGGGAGGCCGCCCGGCGATAAAGGAGCGCGACGGCAGATAAGATGAAAGGGCCGCGGCGCGCCGAATAATAAAGCAGGCAGGGTCGGGGGGCGCAACGCGCGCCTCTACGTACGGTGAAGCTGCTGCCTGCGATGTTGCCGGATAAAGACTCGCCGACGAGATAAAGCCGGAGAGTAACAGGAGTACACGCCGAGCAAGCCCGAGGAAGCTAGTTTACAGAGCTCTGCTCGCGCGCTGCATCTCTTTACAGAGATTTCGAGAGAGGATAAAGCGAGAGGCGCTCCCGCATTACGGCCGGCCGCTCGTTTCGGCCACTTTCAACCTATTTCGGCTTTCTCTATTCTTTCGGAAGCTCCCTGCCTTGGACGATCTTCTGCTTTCGAACGCGTCGCAAAAATTATATATAAACGTTTGTTCAGCGATCCTCTAGCCACTCGAAATACGCAATTATTAAAGCGAGGTGGCAAATTGCCCCGACCGCGCCATTAAGGAAGCACTTGCCCGCGATCCGGCCGAAATTGCGCGGCTTCGTCAAAAGAGCGCGGCGCACTGTCAGTGCGAAAAAAGCGATAAGGAATACAAATTGCCCCGGCCGAGAGAGACGGAGAACGGGAGAAAAAGCAGCGACGAAAGAATAGAAGGTGAAATGAAGATTTATTGCCCGGCTCTAGGGTACAGTTTAACCGGGTGTAAATTATGCTTGATTAATAAACGTCAGCTCGCTCGCGGTCGCGGCTCTTCTTTATTTTTCAAAAATATAATTTCAATTATATTGCCGCTCATTATGTAAAAGACGTCGACAAATTGGGCTCTCGCGGAAAGTAAAGTATATCTGCGTTTATTTTCCGTCGCCGCGTTACGGTACTTCACAATTTGGCTCAAAATCTGCCTAGTTTTCTGGCTAATTAAGAATTTCAGAAATTCCTGCTGGTAGTATTAGGAAAGTTCGCAAAAAGAATTTGAATGATCGCACTCGAGTCCGAGGGAGCACGAGAAGCGTTTATTCTTAAGAGTTTATAATGTCCTTATTAATGAAAGTTTACGAGCCATAAAAATTGTCAGTAGTATCAGCATAATAAGCAGGAAAGTACGGTAATTATATAAGAATAATTTTTTTGTCTTTAAATAATGATTTCTGTATGCAAAGTAAAGGCTTAACATCCCCGGTAATCTTAATTGTCTTTGGCCGGCATAAATTCACTTGCCGCGAGGTACAAGAACGTCTATTGCAATTGTCCGCTTAAATAAAATGAAAGTATCGATACAGTTGGCGCGGAGGAAAATAAAAGAAGTGACGGAGCGCAGAGGGAGAGAGAGAGAGAGAGAGGGAGAGAAGTGAAGGAAAACGAGATCGGGACTTGAGAGAGTCGACAACGGCATTTTTAGCGAGGCACTTTCTGCCGAACGCCGCCCGAAAGCCCAACGTGCCACGAATGTTTGCTAGGTTTAATGGCTTGCGCAATCAAAGGAGAGGCTGCTACCGCGCCACGCAAACAGAAGGTAAAGAACGATTGGGCTAAAAGTTCCTGCCAACTGCCGGGCCAAAGCCGGCCAAAATCGTTCCCCCGACGCGGGCAACAGAGAGAAAGAGACCTGACTAACGGCCGTACTTTGTATTAAAATCGTGCGGCCAGGCGCCAACAGTCATTCGCACCTTTCTTTCTTTATTTCTTTATTCGACAGATTACGGACAAGCATGGATTTAATGTATGCTAAGTAGGCATATCGATTTTATTTCCACTTTTTTCCCTTTTCTCCCCTGCCAATTTATTTCGCCAACTTTTTATCTCTTTATTTTTGCTTTGTATTCGAACATGTTACTTTTTTCCAATGACACATTTCGGCTGACAGAACTGTTTATATGTATTGATCATCAAACTGAAATATCATTGAAACTTTTTAGTCACGCTTTGATTCCCTGCCTTTTAAGGTCTTTGAAGCCTGCGATTTCTTATCCGAAATTAAGCTAAATGTAACACGTTACTTGTTATATTTTTGTCGCATAGCTTTTAATGCGTTCTGACAAAATTTTCGTTCCGGACAAATAAGTTAATCATTCACTTTCGGGCAATGAATTTTAGGAAAATTAAAACTGACGTTAATTAAAATGCTATGCAACAAGATAAAAATAATGCACATTAAATCAGCTGCCAGTACAGTGTCGGCAAAAATAAAGCCCATTAATATGAAATTTTACGAATGATAAAAGGAACCTTAACAGCACATCATTTATATTGTCTTAATTTAATTATGTGTTGTGTGGAAAAATCTCCGAGTGGTGGACGAGGAAAACATGTTGACTGCTCGAGCTGCAGAGTGAAGACTGCAGCGACGTTTAAAAGAATAATTAATGAACCCTGACCTCTGCTATAAAATACGCGCGTTGCATTTCATTAAATTTTGATCCTTGAAAACTGAACATGTTTTTGGCGAAAATAAAAAAAGCTTCAATTTTTTATATTTCAAGGAAGAATCGACTATCTTATTACTATTAATGAATAAGCGAAACCTTGCAGCCTCTTAATAATTAGTAATTCAATCGAGATGCGAGTAGATTAGAAAGAAAAATTGACGAGAAAGAGGAAAAAAGCGACGGCCACGTGGGCGTTCAGTTAGAAAGGCAAGTCCTTGAATGCGGTTGCGTCGCGGACGTCTTCAAAAACCGCAAAATGCTCGGGGGACTACTGGAATGTCTGGAAATTGAGGCGATCTTGGAGCCGAAGGTCCTTGGACCGAAGCTGGAAATGAAAGAAAACCGCGATTCCCCGCGTTATCGTGTAATCGTTGGCTTTTCTCACAAAAAAAAGAAACTTTTTTTCCTTTATCCTTCGTCACTTCGCACCTGCTAAGTCATTATTCTCAACAGCCCCTCATTATGTATTTACGCATTGCGTCCGCGCAAATAAGCCATCACACGTACAACTTTCTGTAAAACGAAAATAGCTCAAGTTCAGAACTTACCGTTACGTTGGGTAGAAAAAGCGCGTTAATTTTTTTTTTTTGTACCGTCAAAGTATTTCAAGAATTTTCAAATGTAAATATTAATTTTGCTAATCATTTGAATGTGTCTTTTGAAAGCGATTTATTTTTCGTTATTTTTTGAACGCCAAAATATCGACGACTCGAAGCTTTAATTGATTAAACGGCTCGAAGTCTCTTACCGTGGACTAATTACAAGCGTTCAACCGAAGTTTCTCAGAATTATTCATTAAATCGGTGTTAGAATCAATTAAAGACCTTATTTTTTGCCTCGCTCGCGAATATAAAGCAGGAGGACATAATTCGAAAGTCGAGCGATCGAGCCGAGCGCCTTAATTAAAGTCGACGCGAAATTCGTAATAGAGACTCGGGGGACAGAAAAAAATATGGGCTTTATTTGGATAACCGAAAAGCTTGCGGACCGGGCCCATAAATATTCCCTCTGAATTCACGAAATGCCCGCACGCTATGCTGATTCGTCGCGTGTTGACATGAGCATATCCGCGAGAAAGGGGACCACGGAGAGCAACTTTACATTTTACTTCCGTCCCAAAGAAATTCCGCCGTGATTCAATCGTGTCTTAATATTAAAATATAGTCTAAGGTGTTCGTACGTCATGCTTGGAAGTGAGCCTATCATATAGTAAAGGAAAGAACAACTGTAGTTTTTTTCTACGTTTCTTAGAACAATTTTCATTTTAATAAATACTAAAAACTAATATTTTTATCTATGAAAATATATTATACTGAAAGTGAAACTGCTAATAGAAACACGCGAACCTCAGCGTGCTAATTGGAATGAGCTCTTTAGTCGATAACTGGGTCATCCACTGACGGGATCCCTCTCTGACCCCATAAAAATGCCGAGGCGTCGGCGTGTCAACAAAAGGCGCATCCCCTCTTGCGTCGGCGCGGCTGCTTTTCTGTCGAGGGTAAGAGCGACAGAGACGGAGACGGCCTTTCGTTCCGTTTCGCCGCCTGCGGCACTCGTACACCCGGCCAAAATAGAAACGACTTACCCACTTTACGGAGTGCGCATTTCGACTAGACGAGAACGTCACTCGCTGTTTCGCAATACGCAAGAACAACCATGGACCGGAGCTGGGCTCGAGAGAACCTCTCTTCCTTTAGGCACAGGATGGCTAACTACACTTTCGCACTTGCTTACCATTTATTACGATAATTTTTTCATTTTTACTTTCGTTTAATTAATTCGTAAGATTTAAATATTTGTCTTTCTAAAGCTGAATTTCGATACGCTACAGTAATCGATACGTGATGTTTTGTTACTCCAACTTTTCAAAGAATTTAATTATCGAGATATTATGCATTCTTTTAGTGAGTCAAAAAAATTTTAAGCGCATTCCGAGTAGTAAGATGATTCAAGTCAATGTTTTTTGACTCACGACACAATGTGAGTCAATAGTTCATTTTTTTCGCTTGTTTTACATGCATGCTAAAGCAAAATTTGACATGGTATGACGAATAGCGTTCGAATTTGTAAGCCTAATCAGGAAGCTTAGAAAATCTGCTTCAGAATAAGATGGCCCTCCAGAAAGGAATTCTGTTATACAAATGATATTTCACGTTGCGGTTGATGCTGGCACGTGAGGCAAATCTCGGATCGATCTAACGATCGTTAGTTGATGAGCCTCACGATGGAAATTCCGCGTTTGCGGTTAAGCATTTCACACGTGTGCCTACTCCAATACGGCCGAGTGTGAATGAACAATCTTGAGTATCTTTCGCGCCTGTTATTTTTTCATTAACTTTGATCCGCGTAAGAGGTAATCAGCCTCGCGCAACAACTATTATCTGAATTTATACTATTGTTAGAATTGCCTTCTTAATGCAGCTGTATTTTCTTTACGCAAATGCAAAAATATATATAAAAACAATTAAATCAAGTTTTTAGAATTAAAAAAGTGTGCGTTTTAAAGAATTAGAAGACTGACTCAGAGATACTGAATAGTGTAATAAATTCAGAACGCGAATAAAAACAAGGAGAAATAAAGCTAATTTCAATAAAGAATCAATTTCCAGCGTTCGTTTGCCAAATTAGTGACTCAGGCACTTTTATTACCAGTTGTTTGAGAAAGCCACGAATCCGAAAAACAATGAGCCGGCACACGGGTTTGTTAAGATAACGCTGATTTCGCTTATTATCCTTGAAAAAGCCGGCAAATGTGGAACAATTACACAACGCGGAATGTGCGTGCCACATAATCGGTCCGGCTTAAAAAATTTATCGCGGCCAATAAGCGACACGAATCGGCTTGGCGTTTATCATCAATAAGCCCGAAAAAGCTCGAAAATCGGTCGAAAAGATCGATCGACACCTCCGCCGAAGATTTGTTCTTGCGTAATTGGAATTTATAGTCGTCCTCGCCCCCCGGCGGTCCCCCCCAGCGGAAAAATGAGCCGAGAGCCGAAGGGAGAGATGGCATCTTCCTCGGAGCAAAGGGCTGTCGTCGTCGCGAGGACGACAGCGCGCGAAAGTGACAATGAAGGATTCGCAACACGTACCAGTGACAAGGCCGCGCTTGGGCATTATTTTTTTCCTCGCCCATAATTCACTTCCCGCAGCTCGTCGCTGTATAGCTCGCTCGTTCCCTTACCTGCAACAAACAAGACGAAAGGAGAAATTAATTTTCCAGCGCCATCGACGTATATCACCATCGCCGCTAAGAGGAGGAGGAGGAGAAGGAGCCAAGGGCTAACAGATTTATGACACAATTGCAGAGACACTTAGCAAACAACATTATTCCGCGCTGACTTATCGCTCGCTACCTCATTGCCTACCTTCTCTTCCTTCTTAACATCTAATAAAAGTTCACCTATATACTCTTTCATCAATTCGTTTTACTCGATTTGGCAAAAGCTGTAATTATTTATTATAAAGCGGGGCTTTCATATAACAGTTCTTGCGTCATCATTAGTTCATTGTAATGACTTCGCATTACTGGGTAATATTAAGCAATTAAAGTAAAAGATGTGAATTACGTAATAAAAATATGTTGCGTGAACAAGCTCAAAGGGGTTATTAATTAGTATTGCAATAAATTACGTGCGCCTATTGTTAACAATACTTTTGCAGCGGTTATAAACCATAGAAGTACTTAAAAACATTTAAAAGTGGTTGATGGCGGACTTAAATTATTACGTGTTGACTTCACGAAGCTTACAAGAATAATAGCAGGATGATCAACGAGCATTTTAATTTATTAATATTGCAAAATTTTCTTTTCACTCGATAGGAAAAGGGAATATTATCTCAAAATTTAATTTTTAAAAAATTCGTAATGTCCGCCTCTTATAAATAAAAAAGGAAGCTATAATTAAAAAATATTTGAGGCACAAAAATAAAAGACGGCTGAATCGCCCTTCCATATATCAAAGGCTTAAATACTAAATGGAAGAAAAGGCAGTAGTTGGGGGATGTACCGTCAAATCTCGAAGAGATAATGTTGCGCTATATTACGGAGATAGCAATGAAATGCAGCCCCCCGATAAAAACTACAATGATAAACCCCGGCAGAATTCATGCGGCAACAAAAAAAAAAAAAAAAAAGTAAGAATATAACTAAGAAAGAATATTTTCCCCGAGTCAGTTGTGAATATTTACAACTGAAGATTACAAATTATACCGGCGATAAGACCAACAAGAACATTTAGCGGAATAATGAATCAAAAGGAGCGTGCAGTTATCGCGCGTCGAGATACAAAGCAGCGAACGAGAGAACGGAGAGTCGAGAGCGGAGACGGGGCAGAAAAAAAACGGGAGGGGGAGAGGGAGCAGGATAAAAAAAGAGCGCGATTTTTTTTTTCTCTCTGAGGTGGCTGCGCTTCCGCCGATAGATTTCCGAGTGTGCTCGCGTAACCGTTACCCAAGTATTGTTGCTTATCTGGGGGGAGGATCCCGCCACGGCACGTCCACGCTAGAATAATAACAGCCGCCCGCCTCCACCTACTTCTCTGGCGATGCAACGCGGGACTTTCGTGTCTGCTCCGCTCCCGAATTTTCGCTTTCCCTCCCCATCTTTTTCGATGCTTCCGAGCTCTTACGTTTGCTCTCCTCGACACCGCGACTTCCGCAGGCACTTTATATTTCGTTCTATTTCTTTAGAGATATTTCTTTTACTCTTTTTTCCTTTTTCTTTTTTTAACCACTCTTGCTTTTCTTTTACTTCTGTTCCCGAACTTTGATTTAGTTCTTCTGTTTTGTTACGCCATGAATCTTTTGATGAAAACTTTTGTAAAAAAAAGTTTTTTAATTTGGCGAATGATTTTTTAAAATGAAGATACTTTTAAATTCAATTATGTCACGAGCAATAAAATCGGCGACGTATTCGTATAAAAGAAATCTGTTACTTTTAGTTATAAAATATTTTCAAAAAAATTTACATTACATCGAAGCATACTGATGAAAAAAAATCAAGTCAAGTTCCATTTATAATATGTATAAATACACAACTTTTAATAAATAATTAAATATTAAAATTATTATTTATATAAACTTATATATTTTTATTGTACGAATCGTCTAAAACATCATCATCTAATAATACATTGTATAGCGAGAAAATCCATTGTATTCTAAAAGAGCATTGTACTGTTAATCGCCTTGACTTCTTTTGTTTCATTAAAATAACAGTGAACGAAGCCAACTTCCCAAATACCCGTAAAAATCTAAAAACTTATTTTGGACAAATTAATTACAAATATTTAAATTATATAGAAATTATTTTTACAAATTTTAAATCTTTTTATTGAAAGTTTATAGCGATAAGTCATTCGGATTTTCGTACAAAATTATTTTTTTAGGCATTAATTTAAAAACTTTATGTGCAATAAAGAATCGGCTATAATTTATTTGGTGCGTTTGCTCCAGAAACACTTTCTTGTAGTCAGACAGACCAAATATGAAATTTTATATCATTAATAAATAAAGCAAGCTTAATTTAACAGCGTTTTTGACTCATTATTAAATGATGAAGATCATCAGATAATTTGCTAATGGTAAAAGGAAAATAATTAAAAACAGTTTGGTTATTTAATTATAAGTGATGAATAAATATTATATAATTTTTTTTTTAATTTTCACTCAAAATGGCAAATAACTTTTTTGAGAAACTATGATGAGTAGAAGATCGAATTTTCAGAAGCAATATTCAAGTGACCCTATTGTTTGCAAGGATCGAGCAGGTAAGTGGCGATAAATTGCAGGAGTCAGCGACTAACGGCTTAAGGAAGAAAGGCAGACGAGCAAGGAAGAGGCTTGCCTGGAGGACCGGGGGAAGTTTTCCCGGAAAAGCGCAAGAGAGCAAGAAATAATGAGGTTGGAGAGGGCAGATCGGCGTGCGCTTAGAGGCGCGCCAGGCTGCTTAGGCTAAGTTGGGCGCGCTATTTGCGTCTTGACTTCGTACGTCTCACTTCGGGCTTGCAGGCCGCCTCGTGCTTGAGCCTCGATTTCACTTCTCTCTTCGCTCTCCGCGGTGGCCGCCGCGCTGAATTCGAGATTATTATTTTTATCGGTCCCGAGCTTAACCAAAACGGGATTAATTACGACCGCGGCGCGTTCCTGCAGCCTTCCGGACGGCTCGACGGAGAGCGCAACGCCGCGGCGCGCTCCGGCTTCCGCGGTTATTTTCAATTTATCGCCCGGAAAGCCGTTTTGCGCCTTCATTCGCGGGGCCGCGTTATTATTCAAATAAAATTAGACGCGCGCCCTCGTAATTTTTATTTATTTCGAAGCTTCCTAAGGTGAGGAGAGTTAATTATTTATAGCGCGAAGGATGTTCCTCTTAATGGACCATGGCACGCTTTATTCAGACTTCGTTGAAGTCAACGCCGGTTTAATGGGGCCGCATTTCTCACTTCACACCACTTTAGCTACTTTTCATTCGAGCTATAATTAGGATTTTTAAATAATAGCGCACTTCCTAATCGCGAAAAAGCTGCGCTCACTCGATAATAACTGCAGCGTCTCGCGAATAAAACATGAAGCCCAAGTAATTCTTGCGATAACTAAGTAAATTCGCCTCCGAGACTTTAAGATATTAAAGGTGAAAGTGGATTTCAGCAGGAGGTGGAATCAAAATAAATAAGCTCTTTAATGTGATATAATGTACACATCGTAGAGCAGACAGGAGTGGAAAGCGAATTTGAATATTTATTCATATTTATCAAGATAAATTGGCAAAACTGAAGCGTAATCGTATCCGCTGCAAGCTGCCCGTAAAGATTATTAAGCCAAATGCTTATAATACATTAACATTTACCGTGTAATTAATGGAGTCGGGGCAATCATTTTCAGGACGTTTTAATCATATCAGTCACCTTAAGGTAATTTAGCGCCTTGCACCGGCGCACCACAGATGCACGCAGACGCGGCGTCGTTACAAGTGCCGTTAAGATTATGGAAATTAGTTTTTCAATTCCAATACGGCTCCTCTCTCTCTCTCTCGTTTGCACGCCATGGGGGAATCAATAAACTTATACAATGTGAGGGCCCCTCCTGCCCTCCTCGCAAATTAACGATGGCACTTTGGCGATGCTCGGGCCGCGCGGCAGCAATTACAGCGTCCGCCAATTAAGCTGGAGAAAATACTGTCGCTTAAAAAATAATTCAGCCCCGCGCGCGCTCGGCCGCGAAAGAATATTTTCTGGGAAAGCGTATACAATCTACGCAGGATCGGCGGCGAGGTCGTCTGTCCCGGCCCTTAAATCGCTATCTTTAATAAAGCCGGCAATTTGTAAGTCTTATATTTAAAGGCGAGCGCTGCAAAGCTGGAAGCGCGCAATTCCAATAACGTCCGATACTTTAGGGACTTGGCTCGTCCTCGTCGTCGGCGGCGGCGGCGGCGGCAGCGGCGGCGCGTCGGGGCAAAAAAGAGTCGGTGTGCGCAGGCGCAAAAAGCACCGGCGATTACTCTCGAGCGGCCCCGCGCGCGCGCACACGGGAATTAGAATCCGCTGACATGGTCCTTTCGGGCTCGAATAATATTTCGATTACCGATCGTGGGAATGCCGAGTTTTTTCGGGGTGCGCGGGCGCTGCGCTCGCATTTCTCGATCTCCTCCGGAACTGCAGCGACGGCGGCATCGCCGATTTCTTATTGCGCAACGCGCGCGTGTTTGCAAAGCCATCCGCCTTGTTTTTGCGCGGACACGCGCGCGCTCTGCCTTGCCCGCTCTGGCTGGCTCGATGCGAGCGGACGAGGCCCGGGGGTAAAGTCGCCGATTTATCGGCGCCGCTTTAAGCCGGAATGCGCGAGGAGGGACGGAGAAAGTGCGCGGGAGATATTCAGGAGGATGGGACGAGCCGAGCGTAAAGTGCGAGAAAGTCATACCGAATTCCAGAATGATGCTCCTCTGCTTTCTGGAGCAGTCTGCTTGCTTTTTATTCTCCTATCAAATACCTCACTTTGACGAGCTATACTTGTACCATTTCGCTAAGTGGGATTCTACGCAAATTATTCGACGAGTCGAAAGCCTTCTTATTCCGAAATCATTTTCGACATGTTTTTCAACAATTTCTCCAAACAAAGCGGAAGAAAGCTGCCGGGCAAATAATCCGTAGGAAAGCTTCTATTTTCGGCCTTTGATTTAGTTCTAAATTTAATTCGCCGATTTCAGGAGGAGAAAAGACTTTTATAGCCCAAGCAAAGAGCAATTGACAAAAGTGAGTGCATAATCAGGTGCACTTAATGTCTTAACAGCCGCGCCAACAATCGTCTACGCTCGGCATGCACGAAAAGTCATTTGCACGCGTGGGCAAAAAGCGCCGTCCGTTTCTTTCCTCGGGCGGGCAGCAGGCCTGCTCCTGCGCCGCGCAAAACCCGGGAGAGCGAGTGAAAAGAAAGGGCAAGAAGCGGCGCGGCGACGAGACGAGGGCCAGTGCCTCGTTCGGCGAATCGTTAAAATCGCGGTTAACGAGAGAGAGAGGGAGAGAGAGAGAGAGGCTGATTTTTTGCGCAAATCGAAGCGGCAATTGCGCGCTCGTCGGCGGGCCGGGGGCCGCATAGCTGCAGCTGTCCCCCGGGTTTCTTGAAAAATCGGAGCGCGCGCGCTTCGACACGTCTCCATCGGGCGCTCGATCGATTCCCTCTCGCTCTCACGTCTGTCGATAAATCGCTTCCCGGGGCAGAGGCGGCGGCGGCGGCGGCGGCGGCGGCGGCCGCGGCGGGGGGATGATGCGTCCGGGCCCCCTTTTTCCCCGTAAGCTCCTTATAAGAGGAGGCACGCGCGAGGAGGAAAAATGTCGTTCTTCCGCGGGAGCGAGACCGCCCCCGGCCGCGAGCTTTAATTGAGCCTACGTGCGACGAGCAGGACTGGCTTTTATTAGACGCGCGTGTTGATCAAATTGAATGAGCGAGCCGCGCTTATGAGCCTAATGAAATAATATTCGCGGCATTTATTTCTTGCTTGCGCTCGCGATTCGCTCGCGGTATTTTGAGGACAGTGCTTTACTCAGAGCGCGAAAGCTCCGCGGCGAAACGACGGCCGGGACGCGGAAGCGGCGGCGCGGCGAAAGCCCGGCCTTCCATCGGCTTCCGATAGAAATAGCGCTTGGCCGTCGAATAATGGTGTTTCATAAAATTTTCGCCGCGCCGCGACCTCGAGGCGCGCAGCCCGAGAATTGCGGCCCGGCGAATCTAGCGCGCACTACTTGTCCTTGTGCGTTACGGATATTTCGGTCCGACTTTTAGCCGCTTAAGACCTTTCTCTCCCTGGCCGGCCTGCCATTCCCGACATGGCCAGACGTCGCTGCGGCTGCCTAGGCAATGCCGCCTTTTTTGCCCTTAACGCCGAACGCACTTTCGAACGCCGTCGCTAATTGTCGTCGCGAGGCGGCTCTATTTCGAGACCGAGGCAGCTTTCCTTTTGTCACGCTTATTACGTGCTGGAATGACAAACTAGCCGCTGTTTTCCTCCTTTCCGAGAGCTTTGCTTCGCCTCTCGGCCGTTATATATACGGCTTGCACAATAATATTGTTCTCTCGAAAAAGCAAAACCGGTCGAATTTCTGATTGACGGCTGCTACCGCGCCGAGCGATCTTGCTTTTAATCATTCTCATCGATTTTTAACGAGGCTTCGATGAATTTAACTCTCCAATTATGGGGCCTTGAATTCTGCCTTTCATTAATTAGTAAACACAAATTGATGCTAGATGGCGAAACGGAGCTTTTTCCCCGGTGACAATGATTGAATTATACGCATATAACGAGCAGCTCGGATCAATGAAAAAATTTCAACTCAAAATCATTCGGACGGTGAATTACCGCAATAACGGGTTTCAAGTACACTCCGAAGAATGCGCCAACTTTCGAGATTTCTTTTGAATTGTTCGACTGACAAAACTCTTAAATTCTTACATAAATCTCCCCTTGCATTTTAATCGCGCCGCTCTCCCGAGCTTTATAAATCAGACTTACTGTCTAATCGCGCAGAGTGGAAACGTACAATGTATACGAGATCGGAATGTCTAAATTTGAAAAACGCTTTTTACGACTTGAACATGTAAATAGTCTATAAATAAGTGTTCAGTACATTCGTCTAATTAGAAAGTTTAATCCGGCGAATAAACCAAGCTCAACAATGCTCGGCGACTGCTTTATTTACAAATTGAAATTGCTTTAAGAGTGTATTTATAAGAGCCGATAGAATTTATAATAACACACTCGAGGAAACGTAAACTTTAGGAAATATTAGTCCATTTTAGCGGCGAGGGTTTCAACACACATCTGCATTTTCGAGCGGATTGTGCAACGCGCGGCTAATTTTGGTTCGCGCGAATCTCCCTCATAAGTCATCCCGCTTAATGGCTTGCCAGAAACGACGTTATACAAAGTTTCGCGAAACAATTGACCATTCATTGAAAAAAAGAATAGCCGCACGCGCGCCGGAAAATCAAGATGCGAGCTCTCTTCCACACGAGCCCCGGCTTCAAAATAACCCCGGGGAAAGCTCGTCAAAGCGCTCATGCTCCCGCGAGACACTAGAAGAGTCGCATGCCGATGAGTCGGCCGCCGGTGAAAATACGCAAACTTTAACAAAATGCCCGAGAGCGACGCTCTGAAAATAATTTAGCCAGCTAACCGCTGGCCACCCACTCGCCGCGAGGGAGCGCTATCGCGCGATGATTTTCGCGTGGCTCGTGCCGGCCGCGTAACGCCGCACGAGATTTCCTGCAGGTGATTCAGGATGCCAATTTTGAATCGCGGCGAGAAGCTGAATGAACGGGAGCCGCGCGCGCGCGCTTCCCTGAATAGCGCCGATGAAACGTGCCGATAAACATATCTAATTAGAGGCGCGTGCGCTTTTTCGAGCGCCGAAGGTATATAGCCTTTTCCGGAGCTGATTTTTCGAGCGCCGGCCTTGAAAAGGCTCCTCGAGAGCGCCGCGATTCCGGGGAAAATAAACCGATCGGGAGCCACTAGTATGCACTTTGTGCGCGCGCCTTTTCTTTTTTCATTCTGCCATAGGGGATCATTAATAAGAGCTAATTTGGCTGCTTGATGGATGATACGGCTATTTTCGCAGCGAATTCAATCTCTTGCAGTTCCGCATCTCGTTCATTTATTTGATTTATAGAAAGTCACTTTACCATTTTAGATGCATTCGCAATATTTTTCGTAAATTTTTGAGAAATACAAAGCCACAATTTCATTAAATTAACAAAAAGTTTATCAGAGCACTTCTATTAATTGATTGAAAATTACGTAACGATGGGTATAAAAACATCTTCCCTCTGCAGAGAAAAGTTGATAAACACTTTGTAGATGAAAAATTTTCAAATTTTCATCAAAGTAAGATTATTTGCATTATTTGTTACATAAGAAAATGGAAGCGTTGAAAAAGAAGCTTTGAAAACAAGGCGATTTGAAGCAAACCGTCCTCAGGCGCTCGCTCGCGCATTAATCCGAATTAAACTCACTTCAATCCAAGCCCGGAATCAATGCTCGCCCAGCTCGGCGGCGCGCATTCAAGGATCCCGCGGGAGTAAATATTTCATTCATGCTCGGCATCGGCCAGCATCGCGCAGCCTCTACTAGAGATAGCGCCTTTGAAGAGCTGCAGCAGGCCGGCCCGAGCTTTTCTCGTAAATATACATCCCTTCCGCCGGCGAGCCGCTGCTGGCGCAAGCCGCAAGTCGACGGCGTGATGCAACCGCGACAATCGATTTCGAGAATGAGAAAGACAACAGAGCTCGCCGAGCGGAGAAGCAGAGAGAGAGAGAGAGAGAAAGACAGCAAGCTCTCGAGCTTATTTCTGTGTCAGCAGTGACGATCGAACGTCGAGAAATCCGCCGACACGAGACGCCCCAATGCCAATGTTAAAGCGTGATGCGCCGCGCGGAAGCGCCGCTGCCCGGCCCAAATTAACCCGAGACTCGCGACTTTCGACTCTGCGGAAATGCTAGCCAAAATGCTTGACGTGCATTGTCATGCCTTCGACTTGACGCGGACAGCTTCCATGAACGCGTAAAAGCCCCCCAGAAGCCGTCTAACCTACCGCACCGACAACCTGCTTTTGCTTTTTAAGACTCGCGGAAAAAAGCCGTCCCCCTCAAGGTCGCTTTTGCAAATTAAGTTCTTAAAATAAGAGCAGCGCAGGATCGGGTTGTAAATAATTTAATAACTCCTGTCTATTAAATAAGACTGACAGATAAAGCTAATTATTATTACTTTAAAGAGGTCCCGTAAACAGGTAATACGGACTGTCCTCTCCTTTACTTGCTCATTTTTCTCCATAAAAATATGATAAAACTTGTGCCTCTCACGACGTAATGTGAAGAAATTTATTCAGCTTTTATCGAGGCGTAAAGCGCGCATTTTTATTTCCAATCTCCATTAGTGTATAAGAATTAAAGTACGTTTGGATAATAATTTTGCTGGCCGGACCGCCGGCATTTGTATAGCAAAGTCAGGTTTATCGCGACTCGGTCGCTTAACCGGATTGCAAAATTTTCCTCGCCGATGGAAGCAGGCGGCGTATCGAGCGATTTGTAAATGACAAGTGGCTCTCGCTGGCCGGACTTGCGCGAAAAAAGAATCGCCGCGAAAGAGAGTAGCAACTGGGCTTATTATGCGGCGGAACGAGCAGGGGGCGCCGCCTCGGCTGGCAGTTTTACCTTTCCACCCCTTTCCCTCTGCCCCCTTCCCGCGCCGCCTTTTCTTTCGCGATTGAGATTAATGGCCGCTGAATGCTTACATGAATCGCGAGTGGTGCGCGAGGCTCCGCGGGCGTTTTTTTCCCGCCGCCGCCGCGAATTATACAATGATTTACTGGGGCTCGTGATGAATTATTGGAAAAACGATCCGGCCGCAGCAGTTCTCTCGCGCAGCGCTACGAAAAAGCCCGCTCCCTCTTAGACGACGACGATGGGACGAGCGAAACGAGGCAAACTCGCTCTCTCGTGTCTCTTCAAAGGTGTGTAATTTAATTTATAGTTATCGGCCGATGCCTCCTCGTTGTTGCTTGCCATTTTCTTTCGTCTCCCATTTCTTTCCCGCTGCTCCACCGTTGCCGATGCTGCGCGCTCAGCTGCCCCTTTTTTTCTTAGTCCGTCTTCCTCTCGCGGTCGTTCGACGCAGTTAACAGGTGATGTTCAATTTTAATTGCATTTTTTTACCTCCCTGACGAATGGCTACTACGACTACAACGATCCGACACTCATTAATTCAATGCTGCTTTCTGCTAATCACTTGCGGAGCAGATATTTCATGCTTAAGTGCAGTGCATTTTCAATGCTACCGCGCAACGAGTTTTTCATTTTTGTTAAATCTAGACTAACTTTGAATTAGAGCTTGCGATTTAAAAATCAATTTCGTGAGAAATTTGTTTGTTGTTTTTATTAATATACCCTCTATTTGCTGTGAATTAAAAATTAATAAACATTCTCATCAGCAATAGTTTCACAAGCTGTATTTTCTTATGTAATATAATACATTGATATATTAAAGCAGTAAAGAAGTTGTTCAATTTTCCTGCGCCAGTTTGGCGCCACTAGCGCAATATTCATAAAATTTGACTAATGCTAACAGTGATTTATAAACTCCGAGATATATGAATTATATAAAAGAAAAAAGTTGCAGCTTGCGCAACAGCACGGTCGCGATATAAAGCTGCTGATTATCGATTCAATCCTCTAATTTCCTCGCGTAAAAAAGTGCAATTTATAAGGGGAATAAAAATAAAAGAAGAAGAAGCACAGCCCGGGCGAGGACAGCTGAGCGTAAAGCGCTCGCACACTTCGGCCCACAAACAAACGCGCCATCCAGCGCTATGGTATAAACAGGCGAAAACAAGCGAGCATTATCTCTCTCTCTCTCCTCGTGGATTTACGTAATTCTCTTAAAGCTGCCCGAAAGCGAGACGGCCGCGGCGCGAATCTAGATCACAAAGAAGCTCGCGGCTCCCCGCGAAAATTCTGAAATGCAGGCAGAAACCGCGACGTTCAAAAGAGTGTCCGGGCGAAGATGACGATCCGACGTGATTTAGTGGCAATGAGTTAAGGCTTTCTCGGGCCAAGAGAGAGAGAGAGAGACGGTGTGCAGTTTATGCAGAGATATCCAGCTGACGCATTTCAAGCCGGACGGAAATTACTTCCAAAGAGGTGGCTCTCGGCGCGCGGATGAAAAAGAGGCGCAGTGACGAGAGCGAGGCACGGGCTTGGGTCCTATCCAGGTCATCCTTTTCCGGATGTCGAGGCGGCGGCGGAGGTGGCTCCGCAAGTACACACACGCCGCGAGCAAAAACAGAAAGCCCGGCCGCCGTGAGAGACGACCGGCGAGCCGAGGCTTCTCCCTCCAGCGGCGGAGAGAGTGCATCTTCCGCGGGTATAACGACAATCGACAATTTATTTTATCTCTGCTCGGGAAATTTCAGAGTCCTTTTGCACAACTCTTCAAAGTCGAATGGACAAACTGAATTTTCTGTGATTCAAGGCAAAAATTAAATCAATCTGTTTGCGATGAAAAAATTTAAATATTTGACTCTCATTTTAGCTCGTTAGCTTAAAAAACGGTTTATTAAAAACTGTACTTAAACTGTAAGCACTGAAGAATTACGACTGTAAATATACTACATTTTTTAAAATACATTTCTTCCGAGTTTATGATGTAAAATTGTCAAGTGACGAATGTAAGTAGAAAGCGTTAAAAATGGCAGACTTTGTTTCGACGAATAACCGTTAATTACGGGCGTCATGCTCGTTACAAATGGTCCCCGGCAGTTTGACTTAAAAACTCTTTTAAAAAAATCAGCACAAAGTGGGCGTAGATATAAAAAAGCAGGCGGAGTCGAGAATTCCCTTGCAGCGGCAGCCTCTCGCTATCGCTTAACGTCATCGTTAGAAAAAACGGCCGAACGCCGCGTCGGAACTTGTCGGCGGAAGGGAGAAAAAATGCTGCCGTTTCGCTTTCGCTCGGATCTACATGAAAAACTCGTTAGGACTCGCGGGGGCAGCGGCACTCCGACGAAAATAGGCGCGGGGAAGAGGCGAGAGACCGATTGCTATCGTCACTTTTTTAACTGCTCCTTTAAAGCCATCATAAGTCGAGGCAGACGTAGCTTCGCTTCGTCTTAAGAGGGTTTAAACAGGTTTTTTTCTCCTCGGGAGCGTAGCTTTGAGCTTTCCCGAGATTGACTGTACTAAAAATATTTTCCGCTACTGCGTGCCCCGGGGGAAAATTATTAACAAGGCGCGTAACAAATGATCAAGATTCGCATAAATCTCATTGGGAATAATAGAAAGATTTAGTTATTTTTAAAATCCATCGAAAAGTAAATAATGTATCAGAGCGGCTAGGAATTCTACCAGCGGCAATTAAAATGTTTATCGTCACCGGCATTAGTCACTATGTCTATGTTTAAGCGATAGACGCTGTATAGCACTTATTGAGACAGTGTGCAAATAGTTTAGTGATTTATATTTTTGGTAATAGACGCATTAAGTGGGCTTCTACAAAACTCATCGCCTGTGAAATATAACAATTCGGAAGTTTTAAAGGTTCCAACATCTGTTTCAATTGTTGAAATTGCTCGTGAAGTAAACAAGAGTCTTTGGATTTACCATAGCATTTGCCGTCGTTCAATGAGAGCAATCACTCATTTTCGAAGCAAAACGATCGTCGGCTAACGACTTGCGCGAGTTATTTATAAGAGAGAAATAAATAACGGCATAATCCGTGTTCATCATGAAATTTATACGACTATTTACGAAGTCGGTCGGGTTTATTTTTTGGGCAGAAACTGCTAACCGGACTGCGAATTCACCTAATTAAAGCGAGCTTTACGCGACCGCCCGAAATGCATCGGGCTTCTCGGAAGGCAAATAAAAGACCGATACGCGCCGAGACTCGGGCCGAGAGCGAGCTTTTAGAGTTCGCGGACCGTGACTTTGAGTCCGATGCGCCAAGGTGACCGTTGTTTTTACGCCGGCAGTCTGCCGGGCGCAGGTAACACGTACTCGTAAAAAAGCCCAATAAATCGCCGCGAACGCGGCCGCGCCTCGCTGAAAATCAGCGGACTAACTTTAGCTGCAGCCCGGAGGGAGACGCGCGTGTTTGACTGATGCGACGCGCGAACAAGAGAGAGAGAGAGAACGAGCACTGCCCATCGAATAAATCTAGCTCTTCCACGGGCCAAAAGACTCCGCGCGCATTATCTTAACAATGGAATCTAGAGCGATTCGGCGAGACGCCGCGAAATACGGCTCTTAATTTTAGCAGAAGCCCAAAGCCCAGTCGGCCGCGCGGCCCTTCGCCTTGGGCTTTTCCCGCGGGAAAACATCGAGCCCGCTTCGGCACTCGCCGCAGAGGAAAGCACCGCCGACCGACGGGAGACAAGCTCCGCCGCCTAACCGACTATTTTCGTTCCTTTCGTTACCATGATTTATAGCCATTCACGCGCGGCAGAGCTCTCAAAAGATGCTGCTGCTGCTGCTGCTGCTGCTGCTGCTCCTGCTGTTCTACGGTCATTGTTTTTTTCCGACGATTCTCGCTCTGTCGAATGGAGCTTTTCTATTTTCGAGCTGGGTCCTCCAGTATACGTGATTCTTCTCTCGTACGAAAAGAAAAAAGTTTACTGGCGCTCGCCCGAATAAATTAATTCGTGATATTGTAATAGTTGGACGGATTCCAAGCAAGAATGGAAAAAACGAATTACTGATCGAGCATCGAGACAATATATTTGCTCGGCGGTTATTTAAACATTTAAATGAATCAACTGAAGATTCTCGCCGAAAAGCGCAGAAAATAAACGAGTTTTATTATCGAATGTATATACGGCAGACACATCAACTTTTTTTAAGGATTGAATTGAGCTTCTAACAATAGAACGTTCGGTCGAGGAAAAAACTTTTATAGCAAGTGATTCCGCGAAAAAGTATGCACTGGCGAATAGTAAAAAGCTCGCAGAAGAAGCGGATTGGCCGATGGGCGAAGGTAAACATTCGGCCGAACGTTCACCCTGGCATTGCTGCGAAAATAAACAGGTCGCTGATCCAGTGAGCTTGCAGCGAGCAGCAGTCGGTTGCTACGCACTTAGGTGCCACCGGGGCGCTCCACGTGCTCAACTTTTCGCTTTCCTGCCCAAGTTCCTTTTTATTTTCGACTCGCTTTCCTCGGCAGGCTTTTATTTTTTGACTGGGGGCCGCGGTTTTCATTTGCTCCGCGAAAGGCTCACCCTTTCGCTGCTGCTTGCGTTTATTTTGGCTCCTGTCGCAAGAGGAGGAGGACATGGACATTTTGCATGAATGGACTATTTCTAATGGACTGTATGCCTCTTCAAAAGGAATCAATTCTAATTTGAAAAGATTTTCACTTTTTTTATAAAGCTTGATATTATTCAATTGGGTATAAAATGAGATAAAGAAAGCTTATTTACTTGTGGCTCAAGGATTTTTCAAATGTAATGTTTTACATGTTTTTGCATGTACTTTATTGGAATTCAATGTAACTGGCATACTTTCTCAGCAACTTACGATGAATTAAGTGGAACAAGCGGGTGTTTGTAAATTAACCGTGTGAAGCCGAAGATTTATCGATCAATCAAGTGTGTAATGCACAAGAACAACTTTTAATGTATTACCGCAGTAAGTATTGAGTTATATTTTAAACGCCTTTGATTAATTGGCAAAAATGAACAAATTTTAAGCTGTAGCTATTAACATTTATTGGCAAATCATTATGACTAAAAAATCTAGGAAAATTAAGCCGAAAAATGAGGCATTATTAGTTTTTGGAAAGAGATGATAAATAAAGGTGTAGTAGAGGCGATAAACGAGGAAGCGGGCCGTCTCTCAAAGTTTGGACAGCGTCTGATCGAGTCCGCGACAGCGCAGTTCCTTAAAGCCACTAATGACATTCCGCCTTAAGGATTGAAAATCGCTCCGTCCGCAGACGTAGGTGGTAGGTGTGCTCGCGTACAAGCAGCCGGGAGCTGTCGGGCGACGATTTGGCCGGGGGCCAAGTTTCCGCGATGGCTGCTGCCCACGCATCGCGCATACCATCCCAATAAATAATCGAAGCTGCGAGCGAGGGAGACGAGGCAGCTGAACCCGCCGACTCGTAGTCTGTAGCTTCAGCAGCTGACGCCATTTTGCCAACCCTCGTAAATCAGGTTGCACCCCCGCCGTCGCGTGCTCGTCTCGGGCAGCGGTCACGGCTCGGTTATTGCCGGGCTCGTTTTGGCCGATCGTTAAGCCGGCCGGGCAAAGCGCTCGGTCTTTCGCGCACCGATTCGCGAGAAGCAGAGAAGCGGGCACAGCCAAAATCGCCGGCTCTCTATACGAGAGTCGACGAGGAGCCTCGATAAATCGAAGTGTCACCGGGCTATATTGCCGGACGCCGCTGGCGAGGTTCCGTCGCCGCTCGGGAGGAGCGTCTCCCGTTTTTCCGCAACTCCGACAACTCGCATTTTGTGCATTCTTTGTCCCTCCGGTGCTTCGCAATCGCTACTTGGACGCTCTTTCGACGTGTCAAAATTATCGCTTTCACTTTTGCAGCTTTCTGAGCTTTCAAAATATCTATAGCCTCTTCAGCCGAGCTGAATTCTCTCCCCGTTGCGCGCCGAGCGTTAAATAACTTGTTAAATAATCGAATAAAAAGCGAATAGTGCTTCCAAATTTTTAACATTGTCAAAAATAACGTCATTCTATTAGGATTTTTTTAGATCAGTCAAAATATTTGAAAACAAAAACGAACAAGAACAATATTTTTATAATGAATAATTTAATTAAACTTGATGCGACGGTCACAGATACTATCTAGAGGTCAATGATTTTCTATTAACTAATTACCTCTTTTCTCCCAAAGGCTGCTTCACGACTTGAATCAATTTATAGTCGTAGCCGAAATGTCATAAATAAAGCAAAGCTTTCGGTTTATAAAAAGAAGTCAATAATTTAACCCGGTTATCCTAGTAAATTCAGGCCAATAATCTGGAAAAATCCACGAGAGTTCTAAATAAAATAAAACAAAAAGTTTCCTCGAGCATTCGGGACAGGCTCTAAATCAAGAGATTGAAGGTCAAGCTCGGCGATACCGGCGAGCCTCCCGGGAGACTGGAGGCTAATACGCGGACTAGAATCTTCCCTTGAGCTTGAGATCGCAATCAGTCTCTCGCGGAGCAGCAGCGGCGACAACGACAGCACTATAGCCTGCAGTTAAATAGGAGGCGTACGGCGCCGCTAATTTTAGACTTGTTTTCCATCGACAGCTGTTGCCTCTATGTTTACGAGTCGTTTGCGGACCTACGAATCACTTTTATATCCCGTCGACATCTCGCGCGAGCGACGAAGGGAGAGAGAGAGAGAGAAAATCGAACCTACCCTCGCGCCATATTTTAGAAATAAAAGAGACGTTGCTTGTCCGAGCGGCGTTGCTCACCAGACTCACTTTGCTAGATCTGCTTTCTAATAAATACTTGGTGTGCTTTGATCGAACTATGTTTTGTTTCCTGAGATTTTTTATTGCGGCAGCACAGGGCTTTTAACAAAGTGCTCGCTGAACAAAGTTAGCAACTGTAAATAGATTTTAATAACTTTTACTTTTACATTTATGCGAATGAAATTTATTAGAAAATAGTTAGCCGTGTCAACTTGTGACAAATATATTATAAGGAAAGAATGTAGAAATAAATGAAAAATTTTCAAAAAGCAATTGGAAACAAATGTAACATTTAGGTTTGCTACGGAAAATAGAACTTTTATGATGATAAATTTTTGTGGCCTTTGTAGTCGTACAAAGAATGTATATTTTTAGTTTCCTTGGAGTGAGTGAATTAGAAGTGTTTTATAATATTAGACTTTCTGAGAATTGTTTAGAAATCATGGGCTGCCTAATCTCTCGGATGATTTACTAACGTAGGTGTACAATCAAGCTGTGGCTGCTTCCAACGGAACGCGCGATGGTGTTTCGAAATTACCTTGTCAAAACCGCTGTGCTTTAGAATTTTTTAATGCTACCCAACACACCTTAACCATCTATAAATACACGATTAGCCGATGAAAAATCACAGGAACTTTAAGGTATTTAGAGAAGCTTGGGAGGGAAAAGAAGTGGAGATAAATCGCTGTAATTTAAATGGGCTTTAAAAGTAACATGCAGCAGAAGCAAAAGGACGGCCGATAGTCGAAGGAGGAAGCAGAGACAATTTTAGATTGAAATTTATGTATCGCGAGCCACAATTTTTCCTTCGTCGCTGTACAATTGTCGGCGACGCCCACAAAAATGCAGACTTTTTTCACAAATTGCTTTCACCACGAACGACGAAAGGAGGATATAAATATAAATAAGAAAAATACTTTCTTACGTAATTTTGTTAACATTCAGAATTCGTTTCGGCTCTGATGGCAGTTTATTTGTTTAAATGGATTCTTGAATTTAAAAAAGAGAAAAAATAAGTTAAATAAAATTTTTAAATTTTACTTTATATTATTATTATAGTTATTGCTTAAAAATTTTCACGTAATTTTGCGGAAAATTCGCAAATACTTTGACAAGCAATTAATTTTCCAAGCTACCTTTGACTCAAGTGAATTTTTGTATTTTTTTCCAGACAAACATTCGAATTAACCATCAAAATAATTCAAGTGTGATTCACCCAAAAAATTCTTCGATTCGCGTAACTTCTTCCTGGAGAAAAAATATACGACTAAGAGCGAAGAAGATGTCTATGCGTTTTGAAAATAGTTCGATCGTAGTCGTTAGTCAGAACTCTAAATAAACTACGTGCTTAGACATTTTACTTTTTTCTTTTTCTCAGTACCCCTTAATTTCCCATTTCAGTATTTTTAGTTTTTGAGAATGTATTTTTCGAAACACTTCTTGCGGACAATTTATTTGTTTCTTTGGTAGTTAAATTTATCACAGACAATTTTCGGTAATATCAAAATTTATAAGGAACATAAGTAGATTATGTAGAAAATCTAAATGAACTGCCAGGGTCAACTAAATATTTATATAACAATCTAAACGAGACTTGGACTTTGTTTAGAGAACAATCATGATAAATTTTAGGATAATATTTTATGAATTTACTAAAATTTATATTTTCTGTGAAAGAATTTAATTAAAAAAAAAAAAAAAATGCAAAAAATTATTAAATATTTTATTACAGAACAATTTTTTTAAAAATGTTAAAAGTTAATTTAGTTTTTAAACTCAAATATATAATGCGGACAAACAATTAAATGAGTCGTGAAGGTTGTTGAAATTAAAGACACGAAATTCGTCAGCATCAAATACGGTTGACCCCTGCGAAATCTCCCAAGGCACGAAAGACGACCAAGAACACCGAACGTCAACTAAAAACAAGCATGAATGACAATTGCAAAAAGTAACATCAGAATAAATGCTAGTCGCAAAAAAACGAAGAGAACGGGCCGCTTGCTAAGTAGTGTGAGCGCGTGCCATCGGCGAGGATGATCGGCGCAGTGGAACAGGCGACGGACGGGCCGGCAACGCTCGGATTCATCCCAATTTCGCGACCCACTTAATTCGCCGTCCATCCACGTGGAAAAGCAGAGGCCGCGGCGGGTCCAGGAAGCACGTGACCCGCAGCCACGAGGAGGAGCTTTCGGGCCAAGCTCCGCGGGTAGATAAGGGGAGGGTGAATAACCCGAGATAAAAATATGTGGCAATATATATATATACATCTGCCTGCAGAAGGAGAGGAGACCCGCAGAGAGATCGACCGCTCGAGAGCCATCCGATCGGAATGCGCCGCGCACCTCGTCGTCGACACCGTCGCGGAATTAATGACCCACAGATAAAACGGCTGCTGTTCCTAATTAAGACTGACTTTTCGCTGAAAGTACCGGCCTACTTTCACTCTCGGTGCGCTGCCGAAGAAGAAGGAATGGCGAGTGACTCTTCTTCTTCTTCTTCTTCTTCTTCTTCTTCTTCTTCTTCTTCTGCCTCTCCTTCGTCGTCGTCTTCCTCTTCTTCGGCGCTGGATCGTCTTCTCGCCTCGGGCCGTCTGACTGACCGCCGCTGAGAGGGAATCTAGGCTTGATTCTTTTCGACAGTGGCAGTCCGATCGACAACGCCCGGTTTCGACTGCCAGCGGAATTTGGCCGCTTACAGAGAAGAAAAAGTGTTTTCTTAGGCGTTAGCGAGGAAAAATAGTTTGATACGAAAATAAAGACTTTTTCTTCACATCCGCCGTACCGTTACATCATTGTCCTTTTGCGACTAGGTTAACGCTCTCGGCGAATTTTCTTCGACTCGGACAATTATTTCGTTTTTAAACGGAGAAAACGTTTAACCATCGAACTTCTCGTTAACTTTGGAAATTGAATTTGAACGCTTGGGAAAAAGTTAACTATGAAGTTTGGGAAATTCTCATTTACCAAATTTGACCAAAATTTAAATACACTTTGATGCGAAGAACTTTACGTAAATTTTGGTCAAAGGCGACGTTTTTTACACGGAATACCCTAGAATTTTATTTCAATTTATACTTGTAGAAGATTGAAAAATTCCACTTGGATTTTCTCATATCTATTGGAGTGAAATCAAACAAATGGAACGAAGTCAATTTTGTGCCCAATATTATTGTTTTAGTGCAGTTTTATAGCATTAAAAGACAGTTTAAACTAGACTTACAATGAGTGAACTTTTGCTTATTAATAGAAAATTAAAAATGGCTATTTAGATGAATAGTGTTTATTTAAAAAAGTGTTTGTATTTTAAAAACGCTATTTTTATATTTCGGTATATTTTTACTATTGCTGCAATAGATCTTACAGTCCACCAAACTAAACAACAAAAAAGAAACGAGAACAGAGAGTAAACAGTAAACATGCTGTACGCTATAAGATCTATGTTGCTAATAGACTAAACAATGTTATAAATTTTATATTAAAAAAGTTTTTTGTTCACTTGTCGTACATTTTTATACATAAAGTATCAAGAAAGAGATCTTTTTTGAAAATATTGGCAATCAGGACATTTTCATTATGCAATTGTTTATAAGATCCTTAAGAATGCTAAAAACCAAAATTTGTTTAGCGACAAACTCGAATTCAAGATTAATATTGCTCTAAATAATGATATATTGCATGTCCCATGTCCCAAATACATCTGACGATCACTAATATTTATTTCTGGGATAAGACTGGTTTTGGAGCAGAAGCTATTAAATGCCCCGTAAATACAAAGCTAATTTTACTGATAATTTACAGTAGCGCATCTATCTCTCTTTCATATGCGCAAGCTATAAACTTCCACACTGCTCAAGTAATCAATGTACTCTTGTTAAAATGTTGTTTGCGGTTAGTTTTAAACAAGTTTTATTCAAGAAAGAAACAAATAATATTTATTATTTATATTTTTCAAATTCCATAAACTGTGGCAATTGCAAAAAAAATACTGTATCCTCGACAATCCTTACGTAACATCTCATACGTATAAGTGACAAAAACGGACCTTAAAAGTAAATTTTTTAAACGAAAATCAGATAATTCAGTAAGCAACACCACCTGTACATAAAATGATATAATCTTTATGTGCAGTCACAGCTTTTTGTACGCTCATTGACACAAGTCGGAAGAAGGAAAAGTATAATAAGTCAGGAAAAAAAAACTGGCCTTTCAAGGAGTGCAAGCCTTTATTTGTTAATATTTGTTAGTTTAACAACATCAAATAACACAACACATTGTAACGAAGTGAGAGATTGTCAGTAAGAGTGAGGTGAGCACATCGACACAAGTGGCGGAACGCTTCAAGCTTTTTTCGGCTTTGTCGGTCGAATTCGTTAGAAAACAGCAATCCTTAGCGAAACTCTGAGCACAGAAATCTGCGTACCGTCACAGTGTTTACAGCGTTTCGCCCTCGGCTCAGGCATTCTGCGGTGACCTCGATACTTCACCGATGTTCCATCGCCTTGCACCTTCACTATCACTTCTCGATGCGAGGAAAAAAAGTCTTAACGCAAGGCGCTCGCTGCCTCAAACTAGTCTCTGCTCTTCGCTCGTCAAAAGTCCCTACCGGACAGCAGAGAGAGAGAGAGAGAGAGATACCGCTCGTACTTAACTTAACTCATCGACTTCTTCCTTCTACCCTTCACATTCACAATCAACGCTTCTCGTCACACTGCTACTTATATAAAATACCCGCGAACACGCTCGATAGCCCCTAAGTGGTTCTCCTTCCGAGTGATTAATTGGTTCTTATTGCTTCAAGATTGAACAATAATGTTTTCTTCTTTCTGGTCCGTGATTGTGTAAGCGATCGATTGGTTACATCTCTTCGACTCACAACTTTGTTCGAGGAATGCACTTTTTATTGACGTTGGGAATGATCTTTTTCTTCGGTAAATCTCGTTCGTTCGATTCTATATGCCACTTGACAGCGTTCTATTCGCCATCCTAAATTTTCACATTTTGCAATTCCTACTTACGGACAGTCAGAGCGAAGGACTGCCGGTAATTAGCTCGCGAGCCTTTTTGCAAAGTCGTCGTCGCGCAGTATCGAAGCTCATCACTCGCGCACTAGGAACGCATCACTGGACTACTCGAGTTCATTCATGAGAGAACAGTCATTGTTTAGGAATTGCATCTTAAGTCAAAGGCGTAAAAATTGTCCACTAAGTTCTGCGATAAAGTGCACACTGAAACTTCACAGATTAATAATAAAGTTCGTCGAGAAAATATGTTCGTTTATGTTTAGTCAGCTTGTCGATCAAGGAACTAGATATTCGTTTGAGAAAACGTCGAGATTCGAATAATTGATTAATCGATTAAAATAATCTAAGCTTTGCAGAGTGAAAATGAGAGAGCGAGTGAGTGAGCGCGCACGTAACAGATGACGAGAGGAAGGCAGGAAGAAGAGAGAGGGAGAGAGAGAGAGAGAGAGAGAGAGAGAGAGAGAGAGAAAGAGAGCGCGAGGCGAAGAGAAGAAGAGCTACGTTAGTGATAATGAGCGCGCCGGCGCTCCTGCTGCTGCTGATCGTCGGCACGAACGAGAGTAGGGGAGGCGAAGACGTCGCGGAAGCGCCTTGCAGCCATGTCAGAAACGCACTGACGGACGCCTCCGACGCCGGGACGCCGAGTCTCTGGTTAAGCGTTCGGGGGCACTCGGGACACCCTCTCGGCCGGGCTCGGCGGCCACCTGGCTCGAAGCCAGGCGCCGACGCCGACGGCGAGAGGAGCCAGCGCACGCGCAGCCGCCGACGGCGAAAAACAACTGCTCCCCGAGAGCCGTCCGAGCATCGGGGGAGTAAGCGACCGATCGCGTGGCGCTCCCGGCGCTCGACTCGCGACAAGTAGCCTGGAAAATCAAAAAGTTCATTAGTCTGATAAGCTATCCAATTTTATGCTGCTATCAATGCTATTTTTATTTCATAAATTTGGAATTAAAATTTGAAGAATTATAGTAAATAAAAGTAACACCTTTTAGTTCTTTATATTTTATCAAAATTTAAAAACCGCTGCCAATTCATTGGCACTTTATTGGCTTCTTCCTAACTAATTTATCGTTCCAATATTATCTTATCTTATTGTTGTATAAAATCTTAGATTTTTTAATTTGAAAATTTTTCTGTTAATTATTTCATTTTCTAAGAACAATAATTCAAAGTGTAGTGTAGTGTACGTATAATAAAAAAATTAATTAAACAAATTTTCACTTTTAATTGGCGAAATATCTAAAATTTAATTTTCACTCTAAAAAGCGGTAGACTTTATTGTGCATTAACAGTGCAATTTAAGAGGTATATTTTATCCGATTTGACTTTAGTGTATCTAATTTACTCAGGACTCATAACTTCTATTTTTTAGTAAAGCTAAAGTACAATTCTTTATAGACCTTTCTTCGAATATCCATGTTTGTTTTGGTATTTATTTTTATTATCAGAATCCTGCAAATAATAATAAATAATTCTGTATTGTTAAAGCTTGATTTTTCCGTCATTTTAAATTTTAATTTCCAAAAAAGCTCCTAAAACGAATCACTTGTTATTTTTATCAATAAAATGAAAAAAGTGATTTTTACGTGAAGAAGGAATTTAATCTTATTATCAAGATACGCGAGGCGGTTGCTAAGCAATGAGCGCATCGATATACCGGACCGGTTTTGCATAGCTGCGTCTGCGGTTTCCAGCGAAAAGTCATAAGCGCGAGTCGCAAAAATCTCGTAAAAAGCGCGAGGCCCGATCGAAAACTACAGCCCGCAAATCGGAACCTGCCACGGGCTTTGGGAGAAGGAGGGGGGAGAGGGGGAGGCTCGTTCGCCGCTCTGTCTCAGTTTATTCATCCGCTGCGCGGATGACGTCACTCCGTTCGCCTCTCTTTCTAGCGGCATAGCGACGTTAAAACCTAACAGATGGCCTCTATACATCGGTCCGCAGTTTCACCGGTGCGCTGCTACATGACCTAGCGAACCGCAAAAGACGTCGGCCGTTATTGCCATTGAAATAGACGCGCTTTGGAAGCTCGGCTAATGTAAATGCAGACGCCGCCGCCGCCCGCCGCTACTGCTTTCTCTCCTTTGCTCGTTTCTTCTTCTTTTCGCTCGCATTCGCCTCGCTTCTTTGACTTTTTCATCAGCGCGCCGAATGAACGAGCCGACGACGCAAAGTGCCACTTTTTCCAGATTTATGGTTTATTTGATTTCTTTTTTAGAATAGACGGTAAAGCTTTGCGCTCGCCGGAGCACATGGAGATTTTTTATAGGCTGCAGCGATTGTCTGGACAATGATTAAAAATAGTCGACTTCACAGAAGCGAATTTTTTTAAAAATACCCTAAATTACTCATCGCTTGATTACAAGAGAAAATTAGAAGTGCTAAAATGTATATTTTATTTAATGCTCATTAAATCGCTTTCTTTGGTGGAGTGAAAAAAATATTTCATCAAGATCATTATAAAATAAGCGTGTTACTAATTCACTTAAAAAAGAAAGTTAACATTATTAAAGTCACATTATGATTATTTTTTATTGAAAAAAATTATCATTAAGATTAGATAACTCGACATTTACAATTTACGAGTGACAGTTAATGGAATATTGTAATAAACTAAAGTACCTATAAAGTAAATTATTTAATCTTTTTGTATAAAGTTCTTTTACGTCAAGATAATTAGAAACTTCACCTGCAAAACTGTCTAAAGAATGCACTTATTTGCCTCATATTCTCCCCCCGTATATAATTTTCCAGGAATAGACAAGTTGTTTTTTTGCCTCCTCGCAATGACAGAGAGCAGTCTCGGCGTCTAAACGATTTTCAAGAACGAAAAAAAGAGATCAATCTGACGACGCAATCGATTGGGCAAGTTTGAGGCCTGCCGACCTAGAACGGCCTTCGCGCCTCGTGGCGCAACGCCGCGGCTGACCATTCGCGCTCTAAGGGAGCGCTACTACTTGTCCGGGCTCGCTATTACTTTCTATACGTGCGCACACGCCGCTCGACTGAATCTCGCGCACCTTAGGGGGAGACTCGCGCGTCCGTTTTAGTCGACAGAGAGAGAGAGAGAGAGAGAGAGAGAGGAGAGCCCGATGACGACTATATATATCGGGCCTTGTTAAGCGGACAATTGCGGACACGCTGATAACGCAATTGAGGAGACCGGTTTTCTCACGAGTTCATTTTCTCAGAGCCATCTGGGGAGCTGCGGCTGATTATTTTCGCTTTTCAGAACTCCTCGCTTATAGAGCTTCGACAACAATCGTCGCGCGATCTTGCGCTCTCCGCTTTGTGCGCAGTCTCGCTTTTCGAGCACCGAGAAAGACTCTCGTCCTCGGGCTCGATTTCCAATTTTTTATCTGCCGCGAGGCGACTCGCGCTCTCTGCTAGTTTTCCAACGATCGCCGCGGTCAAGCGGTTCCGGCAACTTGTTTGCCATCATGCCTGCATGGATCTTTCTCGCTAATTAATTTATCATGCAAAGGCAACACTTTGTATACAGATTTGCTGAGAAGCTACCTGATAAAAATCAAATTATTCACGCGATTTAATCGCGCAGAAAAGCTTTTGGCATCGAAAATAATCTTCCGTCTCAATTTAATAAGCATCCCACATAATTCAAGAGGAGCGAACTCGCTTCCTCGCCTCGGTTGCACCTTCGTCTTTTTTATCTGCACCTCGAGGGGACTCGGTGAAATTGAAGACGAGCGCCCAGATAAGCGAGCCGGATAAGTCCTCCCCAAAAAGCGAATTATCTCCGAATTAATCTTCGTCGTCGAGCCTCCTCGTCGCCGTCGTCGCCTACGACATTCCTCTTCCCCCGGGCTCTCTCCCTCGCTGCGGATTGCGCAACGCTTTCTCGGGCTCGCGACAAATTGCGCAAGGCCCCCTTTGCCTCGCCGTGAGGGCGATGCAAAAAACTGCGCCAAGCGGCTCAGCTGCGGATTATCGCTGGTTAAGAGGAGCTGCGAGTTTAAGAGTTTGTTGAAGCTTCACTCAAAGCTGCTGTTTTCATTTCGTTTCAAGTATATTACGTGTATTTATTTTTACACGCTCAAGATTTATTTTTCCTCGAGTTATTATTATGATGAACTGATAAGATTTCGTATCTCATCATCGCGCATGAAAAATTGCGGACGTAGGCCATTGCTCACTCGTTGTTCTTTATTTACAGCAACCGCGATGCTTTAAAAATGAATTATGTGGAGTATTATATATCACTTTGCGCATGAGCTAATCTGCATTTGTAAGAATTATATTTTTATGATAACTTGAAGAAAGTATTCATTATTTTAAATTAATAAGGGGATGCAATGTTTGCATGGGTAAACATTAGAAATTACTTTAAGTAAAATAAAATACAAACAAACACATTATCGAAGCATAAAAGCTTTAAGAATATAAAGGTTACTTATATTTAGCGAAACGTTTTAGCTTTTATTTTTACACCAAAAATTAAGCGACAATGAAGCCTTATAAATCACTTTATAATAAACTAGGTAGCGTAACGTTTAAGACAATTAATTATTAATTGGAAGCTTTATATTGGCAGATTATTGTAAAAATACTTGTGACTAAATCTTAGGCAATTTATATTACAAAGCAGGGAAATATATGTCATCAAGAATTTTCCTGGTTCCATATATAAAGGCAGACAAACCATGTGGAATTCACACGATTTCATCATAACATAAAAACAGCTCAATCTAATTTCGCAGCTTCATTTATGACCGCGTTCTACTAATTTTGTAAATAGCAATGAATAACTCCAAACAATTAATGTTTATAATCGGTCCAAGCTGTATTCCATTTTACTAGATAATAAATCAAATCATTACTTAACTTGAACTCCATTTTAACACTTACTTTGGTTTTTCACTAAAATTTAATTGCAAAGAATGAAGTCAACGGACAGTATTTATTTATTCCATTTTTTTTCTTTTTTTGAGAGGATAAGAAGAGCAAAATGTCCAATTAAACGTTTTATGCAAACATAGTATACCCAAAGTTATGGAGTGCAAGTAAATGTCAACGAACCTAAAAACGTGCCGACGCGAAATGTCGAGGCAGACTTGCCCCCAACTAGAGCCTCAGACCAGATCTTACCCGCAAGAGATTAATGTTCCCATAGAATTTATGCGCTTGGTGCATCTAGGTCACATAATGGCGCTTGTTAAACTGCCACCAACGCTTTTTCTTTTTCCCGGCTATTTTCGCACGTTTTTGCAGAATTTAATCAAGATACGGTTTTAAGCGATGCTCTTTTCGTTTTCGAGACTATTGCCTGAGAGCGAGCTCACTTTTTTTTGCCC
Organism: Ormyrus pomaceus; assembly: GCA_900474385.1. NCBI lineage: Eukaryota > Metazoa > Arthropoda > Insecta > Hymenoptera > Ormyridae > Ormyrus > Ormyrus pomaceus. The sequence continues at coordinate 168,673 of UCOM01000048.1, forward strand.
ATTTTTTTATTTACGAGGTACTAAAAAACCTATAAAATCCCTTGCAACGTTTAACTCGCACTCGAGGGGAGAATTTAAGCGACCGGATGATTTTTATGCAAACCTCAATAAAGCAGCATTAAATAATGATTTTTGAAATGGTACTAAAAGCTCACCGTGAAGACTTTTGGAGGATCCTCGCTGCACCTTTGTTGGTTTTAGGATGAGAAAGTACAGAGAAGTAAAAAATGAACATTGACAAAAATAAAATTAAATGCATCAAGAAAAGTCTTAATTATTTATTTTTTTAAAAAGTGGTTTATATAAAGTTGAAAAAATTAATACATTCAAGAATTTTCAAAAGATACTGAAGCGAAATGAAACAGCTTCTAGTGCGGGTTAATTGGATTTGATCATTGCGCCGTAAAGGTTTCTTACAAAGTGGAAGGTGATGAAAATGTAGAATTCTTCAAAGACTGTAAATGTACCTGCAACAGAAAAGCAATAAAAAAAGATTATTATTCGTAATCGCACCTGCATATTTTAAATAAGATTTTATTATAGGGGCAAATAAAAGTCATAAATATTAAAGAGTAAATTTTCTGAATAAACATGAAAGCGAGCTTTAGAATTGCCCAGATAAATCCTCGTCGATTGGGGCGTTCGGTGTCTGACTACATTGAAAATGGAATAATAAGGCTCGCTTAAATGAAGAGGCGAGAGCAGGAAGCGAAAAAGAAGAGATGATCCGCGCGCGCGCGCGAGAGAGAGAGAGAGAGAGAGAGAGAGAGGAAAGGGCAAAAAGAAGAGGAGCGGAGAGAAAAAAGCGCGAAAGCCCGTCGACAAAAATACGACGATGGGCGCAGGAAGCAGTGAATCAAAGCGACAGCTGCCGCGCGAACTGCCACAGGATTCGTGCGCGACGATTTGATCCCATCCCTCGCAGGCTCGCCGCGCGCTTATGTACTCTCGCTCCCAATGATTCATCGAATGGATGATGCATGTTTTGTCGGCAATCCTCTTTTTCTGCCAATTGAAAAGCCAGATTCGAGCGCGTTCGGGGAGCTTTTACTTTTTAGCCTCGGGTCGTCAGCACCGTCGGCCCGAAAAACATCACGCAATTCTTTTCCCCAAGACGCCAACGCGCTCCCTTCGTTTAGCCTCTATACGTTTCGCGCGTAATTGGAACTTGAATTTCCAGCGATTCTACCAAATGAACTTCCAACGCAAACAGCCAAGTAACATCAGTTTCCAGTTCAAGGCTCGATTAAAAAGATGATCAGAAAAGCAGAATATTTCACGTTTCAAGTTTCGCGGCAAGAAAAAGTCGTTTAATTACCACAATTATTTTGTCTGAAAAAGTTGTTTGTCAAATTTTCGTCTATTCGAGTAGGGCAGAAACAAAGTGGGACCGATCGAAAATAAAAGAGTGTATCCAGCCGGGGAGAAGACGGTGGGTGGGGGAGAGGAATGATCCGTGAAATCGGCTCGGTGAAACGTGCGTCGCGGCTCGTCGCATCGCTCGATATTTCGTAAGCGGAGCCAGACGAGAGAGCTTTGCCCTCGGCCGGCGGAAAAAATCCAAGCCCGATTTCCAGAAATCGCTCGATGTTTATCTAGGCTTCGACGCAAGAAGAAAGAAGCCGGCGGCTCTTTGGCGGCGATCGACCAATGGGAAAGCGGGTTACGCGGCTGCGATCGTGCGGCGAATTTGATTGGGGGCCGCGGCTCGCTTCTGTCTGATTGAACGAGGGACAGAGAGCGAGCGGAGAATCGCGGGTGGTGTCGCACTAGCAGTGCCTCCTCCCGGAGAGCCTGGCGAGCGGAGGAGGTTGAATGCATTCGAGGTTATTTCTAGATCGACCCAGATCCCTCGTGGACGCGCCGCGAGTTCCGTCTCTCTCTCTCTCTCTCTTTCTCTCTCGCTTGCAGGCGTAGGCAGGCGGGCGCTTTAGACTGTTTCGGGTAATTAGCGGATTGCGCGCCTGCCAGAGCGGCCTAGGCGCAGGCGGCCGCGCGATATTATTCCGAAAACAATTGCCTAATGACGTGTCAGTCGACGACTGCAAGCACCGGCAACCTAAATCCCCCGTCGCGGCAACGAGGCTCCTCGTCGATTTTTAAATAACAGAGCCCCCAGAGAGCTCTTTTTGCGCTTATCCGCCTCTCCCTTCCCACTGGCCGATTGAAAAAAACCAAAGAGCCGAGCCTGAGTCTAGGAAGACTCGTTTGCCGCTTTTCGCTTATTTCGAAAAATCGACTTTCTTTTATCGTCAACGATCTGCATGTAAAAAAACCTATTTGCTTTGGGACAGTTTCTATACAAATTCTTTTTATACTTTTAATTTATAAAATATTTGCTAATGTAGCGTGTAATATATAGAATAATTAAGGAAAAAATTATTCCTATCTTTTTTTTAAGTAAAGTCGTTTTTTTCGAATTTAATTTAATTTTAAACAATTATATAATTAACACGTGAAATATGCGGAGATTACGCGAGAATGACTGATGAACAAGTGCATCGGAATCGTTAAAAAGACCGAGCTGAAAGAAGCTTCCGTTTCCTCGACTCTTAATTCCGGAAGTCGTGGCTCGAAAAAGGTCTGAAAGACAAGCTTACGCAGACGTGAAAGCCTCTCGGCATTTTATAAGATAAATTCGTTACTCCGAAGCGAACAGGCGACAGGCGAACGAACGAAGGAGCGGTCAGAGGCAGCTGTTTTTAATACTCGGGCCCGCACAGGGATAAAAATCCAACAGTCGAGTGGAATTCCGCGGAGCCCCGCGAAATGATCTAAAAATGCCGGAGAAGCGGCTTAGGGGTTCGTCAACCCAAAAAAGAAGGAAAATATCCGGCGGGCGCAGCTCTCCATGCAAATGGCTGCGGGAGAAGCGCGCGGAGAAAGAGAGAAAGCGCGCAAGGTGAGAGACGTTTATGCGCAGCGCGCGACGGCAGCCCATGAATATATACCGAGCCGCGGCATTTTTATTAATTGAATTTGCATTTCATCTCTGCAAGTCACCGGATATTAAGAGATTCAATGCGATAAAGTGATTACGCCGCTCAAAGGGCCGCGCGCTCGAGAAATAATAAACTCTTGTGCCGCATTATGATGTAACTTTCAAATGTGCTCGCATCGAACGAGCGCTTTTAAAAGAACATTTTTAAGCTGATTAATCGATTATCGTAGTGCGCATGCTCGCGCGCCCCGTCGATTTGTACGTTGACTTGTTATTTAATCGATGAAACCGGTTACAATCGATGATGGATCATACGCCGCTGCCCTGGCTTACATTCGCTCGAACATTAAAATAATTTAATATTCGTGTTAACAATTTCGTACTGGCCGAGCGTAAGGCCGAAATTATTCTATCAAACGCAGCTGAAGGCGCTGCGAGAGAGAATTCAATCAGAGGCAAGTCAGATAATTGAGCGCAATAAAAAAGCGATTAATTATACAAGTTTCATTTAAACCTCTCTACAATTACTTTTTATTTATGAATGAAAATCTTTTTTAAATGCTTTCTTTCTACTAGTTTTTTATGTTACAAGTTATTTTATGGCATAATTGACATTAAAACTGCATCGCTTTAATTAAAACAGTTTTTGCAAAATGCTTGTACATGTCAATTTCAAATTGATCTCTCATTAAGCTAATAAATAATGGACAAAAATACAATAAGTCATGATACTTAATTTAAAAAAATCTTTGATATATAATACTTTTAAGGGACTGCAAAATATCGAAATTTATAAAATATTGATTCTGAAATTATTTGTTCTGCAAAATGACTTATGCTGAATAACTGCAAAATACTGCAAGAAGCTTCTGTGTACATTTAATGTTATAGTTTCATTAAGATTCAATCAGCAAAGCAATCAATTTCTTTTCCGAATTACGAAATCGTTTGTTTACACTGTATAATATTATGCACGTAGATCATGAAGGCAACGTAATGAGAATGAAATGACACGTTCCTGTAAAGGAAATTCTAATATGTCAGTGAAATTTCGTCATCATCGAAGAAACAGATCAACGGAGCAATTTGCTCTTCGACCGCCTCTTTTCGACTCAACGACATCACTCTCGACTTTTTTCTTTTACCCGGCTAAATGATCGTCAGGAAAGATTCGAGTCGATAATCTGCGTATGAAATGACTCACCGTAAATGCAAGTGTGTACGATATGTTTACAGCTGACGTCAGTCTTGTACTTTCATTGTCTAATTGTTTACCGGGTCGGACGCGAGAATGTCCTGCGCGACATCGATCTCGGCCGACGAGTGCATAAAGGACTTCAATCCGTATCATTTCTCTCATTGTATGACATACAAGGTGCTCGATTAGCGGTGCGGTCAATTTCCAGGCCGAGAGATCGGCAAGAATCCGTCGTCGTCATCGTCGTACTGCTCGATTGGAACTACAGTTTCAAAAGTTATTAGGGTAAATATATTGCCTTATGTTAATATCGGTCAGGGCTAACAAGTCTAAAGTTGATATTTGTAATATTTCATGCGTATCTTCGCCTTCGCCGCTTATCCGCCTCTCTTTAATTTAAGGCTCATTACCGACAGCGGCGAGCTGCACCACCGCGAAGGACTCTAAATTTTGGCGCCGTTCAGGGCCAATGTCGGTAAAAGTTTGTGCGTTGCTGTATCAAGAAGAGGTTCTTACTTTATTTTCTTTAATTTGGGAATCCATTCTTTGGCGTTAATGGAACAGTAACATATAATTCAAGCAGAATTAATTCGGTAATGAAGCGCTGATATTTATGGATGTTATAAATACACGAACATTCGGGATAACAAAACTGCAAATGTATTACCTTTTTAAAGATTTTTTATTGCTCGAAAACATAAGCTTGAATAACAAACAATAAAATTGTATTCAAGGTGGAACGAAAATTTATGATTTAACCGTGACTTTGATTTAAAGATGTACCGACAATTTGACAAATTTTCTACAAAATGATTGTGTTTGAATGATCTTAAAGTAAAAAGCACATCTTGTGTAGACGAGGAAAAGCTATAATCTCATCAGAATAAAAAATAAAACACGTGACGTACGTGCTCGTGAAAAAATAAGTGCTTTCCCTTTTAAGCTAAGTGCTACGACAGAAGAAAAGCAGAAAAACTCTTGATCAATAAAACGAAAACAGAATTTTACGTCAGCGGAGCATTATAAAAATCGCGTCGGCGATCATATATAAACCAGGCCGAAATGAAAACAATGTATCGACGAGGAAGGGTGACGCCGAGTCTCGGTCAAGTCGGCTTGACGTCGCAGCTACGTCGTTCACCGTTCGTAAAGAAGGATTTCACTCGAAGCTTTTCCGCAGAAGCCGGGTGGCATGGATGTAAAACAGGTCCGCAAGGCTCTCTCTCTTTCTCCGTTCGTCGACTTGCAACATTTCGCGCGTGCGCCTCGTCGACATTGCGTAACGCGTTACACGAAAACACGCGTGCAAAGAGGACGGAGCTTTGGTTCGCGAAGGTAAGCCACCGGTCGGCTACACGCGATCGTGTGGGTGGAGGAGAAGCGCGAGCTGAGTCACTCCAGGCCAGAAATACGAAGTGTCTCTCCTCCTTCTCTCCCTGCCGCATTCATACCGCGGCGGCAATATCTCGAGCGAGCGTCACTTGTCTCCGTGGCTGTTTCGTTATACTTCGCGACACCCGCCGCAGCTCTTTTTTCCCCGGCGCTCCTTCTTTTTTCGCGCGACATCGAGATGGCAACGAGGAGACAAGTCGCGCTCGAAAGAGAAAGCCGCTAAGCGACGAGGGTGGGTGCGGAGGAGTAAGCTCGAAAGAGATGCTGCTGCTGCCGCTGCCGCTGCCGCTGCTGCACGCGGACACCGAGGAAAGAGAAAGCGTCGGGACGGTGGGGAATGACAGATTAAAGACTTTAATAAATAATAAAAATACAAGCGGAGAGCAAGGCGAATAAGCGCGAGGACGAGCGAGGATAAAACTTCTTTACGCGTAATTACTTTTGTCGTTTATTGGTTTTCGCTGCGCGACCGTTTTGCATTTTGGCGCTGGCGAAATTCGGAGAAAATATTCAGAGAAAATATTCGGAGAAAAACTGAGATACTCATTGTTCGACGTAATAACAAGCGAGACGAAAATAATTAAAGACGTATGTCGCTAATTAAAAAGTGAAAAATTGGAGGTAGGAATCGTAAAAACGAAAAGGCCGCGTAACGACGAGTACGAGACGACATGATTCTTACGAGAGATTCAGCGACTATCAAAAAATGATGAGATGTGAAAGAGATGATGCTTGAAACATTTCCGCAATTACTAAAAGACCATTAAAAAAAAAATTTTAAATTTACTTACAGCTTAAGTGAGACTTTATTAAACTTCTTTAAGGCTTGTTCTATACCTTTAAATTTTCGAAAAATCAATTTTTTTATTTCACTTCTGGATTCTAGATGTTATTCTGAACTTCAAATAATTCTACTTGCAGAAATTTAGAAAATTTAAAAAGTAATGACTTGAACTTTAACGGTTGATTCTGGTCTAATAATTTACGCTTTTCTCGATAAATAAGTACAGTGTCATCCATGAATTCGTACAGAACGACCTGTTCCTTAATTTTATATGGTAGTATACATCAATGTTACTTAATAGAACGTAAATTTTACCGAACAGATACCCTGGTAGAATTCCCAACCTATAAAATGGCCATGAAAAATGGCAAGTTCTCAGGTCATAATGTAGGGGAGACCGGGGCGAAATGGCCTTGGGGTAAATTGGCCGATTGCTTATAATTCATAAACAAAACAACAGAGGGCGTCGCGGTTGACATGAATGATTAAGGATAATACGGAGAATGTTTGTACTAAGTTTCAGTTCAAAAGCACTACTAATGATCGAAAGATGTAAGTTTG